>WSFP011466415.1:0-18307 GCA_009831015.1 Picea engelmannii
ATGTTTATTATCCTCTCCAACTAGATTCAATTCCCTCAAAATGGACATGTTATAATAAAACTAAAAGAATACATTATAATAAAACTAAAAGAATACATGACCGCTCAAATAGAGGTCCACTCGAATGGGTCTCTCAAATAGAGGTCCACTCGAGTGGGTCACCCTCACTCTAGCGTTACTCAACTAACTCATTGCATTAACCCGAAAGTCCACACCAACATTGAATGTGTATATATATATATATTTTTTGCGGACAAAATTTTCAAAATTAAATCTTAAATGTGCAGACGTCATATTTCACATTTTATCACATCGACACTTCATGTTGGTCTAAGCCGCCCATGTGAACAATATGCATCCCAACCGTTATTCCAATTTAGCCGGTGGTTTTTAGCGCGCGGGAGCACCAAGTGCACCCTCCCGCCTTGTCTTCTTTTTAAACCAAATCTCACTTCTAACATTCCCTCTTTCTCGTCCACCCATATATGAAGTAAACGCCTTCCATGGTTTTTCTCTGGATTCATCCGAGCTACTCAGTTGCTCTGTAAGCTTGAATTTTAGCTTTTAGACAACAGTCTTCGGAGGGCTCTTTCCCCATCTACAAAATCAGAGGATTTGGGCACCATACTCACAAGGATCCAGCATACTCATACGCCCATCTGCTGCTTAATCTAGAGGAGTCTAGACCCAACAATGCAGGGCCCAATGAGGGGCATCCAGAGCTCAAGCAAAAGGGAGCAGAGGCTGAAAAAGTACTTGAAACCTGGTGCATTGGCCCAGCTCAGGGATGCAAGGATCCATGCCAGATCTCAGACTTTCATTGCTGCCAGAAAGCTTCCTGTGGTACCCAATGCAGAACCCAGTGGCCCCACAAGGGCCAATCTGCTTAACCAGCCTCAGGCTTCTATAGTAGACGAGACCCCATGTTTCAAGGTGAGATCGTTTGGCCCTTGTTGTCCACAGAGAAAAAAACTAATGGCCTCTAAAGCATTCTTCTTTGCCATCACACCCGGCTCCCCTTCGAGTCCTACAGGCGCTGCTGGAATGGTCGAAGCCCTTGACACTTTTTCTCCACCCGTGGATATTCTTGCAGTTCATTAGGGCTTTAACCAATGTGCCCACATGGAGCTTCTAACCCCATTGTTTACCAGCTCTCAAATGTAAATCAAAAAAATATTGTTCATTGTTGTTCAGATCAGTCAAGGTTAAGCTGTTGCTCTGCTTGCGATGCAATGGGATATGATCTTGATATCATTGATGTGGCTCTGGGTTTTTAGGGTATATGGTTTAGGGTTTGCTCCAACGGAGCACCTGGAGTACCATCTCCAGGGCTTCAGTATGCTTTGCCCGTTTTAGTTTGGCATCATTATTTGAAAGCATGCTTCCGATTCAATAATGTTCACCTCCCAATGCCTGTTTATATCAATGAGAATAAGGTTATGATAAAATTACGAGTTACACGTTTATGCTTTAGATGTAAGGCACCATTGGTTTATTCCGAATTGTTATGGATTTATAGCAAATGCTTCTGGTTTATTGTGCTTTTGTTATGTTGAACACAGTCTTGTATTAAATATTTCAAGCAGCTATTGAAATGCCACCCTGGTAGATGGTTTTTTAATGTAATTCGAGGCAGCTGAAAGGTCAACCTTTCTAGATCATGTAAGGCCCTGAAAGGTCTCACCAATTGGTCCCAGTCTTACCCAAGCTATGCAAAGGGCTGGTTGTTCTTGAGCACAGTGAATGTAAGGGTTAGCATTGCTCATTATTGCTGACTTCTCTGCTCAGTACTAATTAGCACTTGTCTGCTCTGTAGTGAAGTTACAGTGGTCGTCCAACATGTTTAAGAATTTAATTTTGATGCATTGACTGGTTTGCAATCTTCACAATCCCCATTTTGAGTTACACATACCTTGACCTTGATTTTAAAAGTTTTATTTGAACAGTTGTTGCCTGCATCCAAGGAAATGATTGTATAATTTAGCCATCCTGTGCACTATGCATGGGTTTTCTGCTGTTGCTTGAATGCCTTTAATATTGAACTGGATGTTCTCTTGGCTTTACAATCAAGGATATGCTTTACCCAATCTGCAAAGGTTGCTATAAAATTGCTCACTACTGGCTTAATACTTACAGCCAGCAGCCAGAATTATCAACTATACTTTTGACCATTATGGGTTGCAAGTCCTGGAATTGGTTCTTGCTTATTGACTGGGTGGATTCTCAGTGCTGGGTTGAAAGGGTTGAACTATGTAGCTCTGTTATCTTTAATATTGTGCAATCTCCTAGTTGAATTATATCAAAACTTGTGCCCGAAGTGTTGCCTTTTTAACCAGTCAATAATTTGTCTTTTCCTTAACACTGGTTTTCTCATCTTGCAATGCTTTTTCTTACATTGATGTTTAGTACCTCGAAGAAAAGGCCTTCTTGATTCAGTAGTTTCTTTTCCAGCAGGCATCCCAAAGACATTTTCCTTTAATCTTGATCAGTGTTGTTTTGATTTTCTTTTATGATTTTGATTCTGACATGGGCTCAAAGTTCAAACATAACTCCCTGTTGATAATGCACTCATGTTATCACCGTGGCCTGGGATGTGTGCACAAACTGTTTATGTTTTTATGCTTGAATTGTCTTTATTTGCATATTTTGACAATGTTTGATGCCAGGGTTCCTTAATCCTTGAAAGCCCTTCATTAAGGGCAGTTTGGGGAGCCAGCGTGGACAATTTGGACTCTTGCCCTTCTCTGCTATTTGATGATATTTTGTTGTTGGCTTTTGCTATAAGGGTAGCTTCTCTTATTGACAGACTCAAATGGCCATTCCCCACATTCCTTTTATGAAGTTTAGCAAAGTTTGGTATGCCATACTTTGCAACAGAAATGTGGCAATATATTCTCTGTATGCTTCAAATTTTGGAGTTAAAATGGCCCTGATTTGGCCAGAGTATATGATTTCTGTAATTTTGCTTGAGTCTAGTTAATACCGCCAGAGTTGTTGTCTAAATATGGAGCTGTAGGAACGAAAGAGAATACATGGTGATAAAAGATGCTTTGAGTCCAAAGGTTTCTCATAGAATGCAATGTAAGACTGAATATTCATGTCTTTGGCTTGTGTATGATATATAATGCTTGCAGTGGATTTGCCTCATTCTCCACAAGAATGACAGTAGGAAAATATGTTGAATGGATTAATGGCAGTGTATTGCTCATCTTTTTAGCTGTGGCAGCGATGTTGAATTTTCATTTGAAGGGATTTATTTCCAAACCCGTTGATAAAAAGGTTGTAATATAAAGGAAGTTTGACAAACCACATCTTGGTAGAATTAGAATTACCATTACAAACCTGCTGGTTAATTAGTTGGCATTTTGTTTTCCCATTGCCATAACCTGATAAGATTTTTGTTGTAATACACCTTGTTCTTTTAGTTCAGAGTTGTTTTAAGTTTTTATTTTTAATTATTCTCTTTGTTTGCCCAATTTGAGCTTAATACATGATGAAGCATCTATGAAAGTAATAAGATGTAACTTGAAAACTCATGTTTTGGTGTTTATATGAAGTCTCTCTTACAGTTATATGAAGGATATTGTTCAACCCCAAGCATTGTAAAAGTCAATTTATAAGCTATTATTGTTCGTATGGAAGAAGAAATCAATAATTTCAATATCTAGTTCTTATTTTCATGGAATAAGATGTAAATCAAATTGGAGCACCCCCATTTGTTTAAATTACCATGATAGTAAAAAACTAAGCATGGATTTCTTTAAACCTTGAATCTTTTAAATAGTGAGGGGTTTACTAGTAGAGTTGTTTTTTATTTGTCTAGGTGCTTAATGGGTGTGGATTTAAGTTGAATCTATGCTCAATTGTAAGAGTGCGAAAAAAGAGGTTGAATGTAATCAATATGCGGCACTTTAAAAGTTGCTTGATTTTGGAATGATGTCTGTCCTTTGACTTTACATAGTCCGACCATTGTAGATGCATGGTAGGGTTGCTAAAGGAAGATGCCTCATAAATTGGATAAAAGGGGGCAAGGTATTCCAACCAAAGCGAAGGTCACAATTCTCCAAGTGAATGTGAGCAAGATTCCAATATCAACAAAGAAGAAACTCTCTATTAGAAGCAACCAAATGTCTAAGCACAAGATTTCCTATTTTTGTGAATGGATGGAGCATAGGAATGGCTTTTGTTTCATGTGACCTACTAGAAGAATGTTCCAACTCCAAGGAGCAAAATTAGCTCCAAAACTCCATTGTAAGGCATTCCATTATTTTTTATTTATAGAAAAATAATTGAGAATGTGCGGCCCCTTTGCGAATGCCTTGTTATTTTGTGTAACTACACAATGATGCAATTACATATTTAGCTGTGAACCATGTGTTTGTGCATCCAACGTTTGATTAGGGTCCAACGTCACCTTAAATCACGAGAATCTATCATAAAAGAGTGAGCATCAAGTAGACATGGAATGTACCCAAAGTACCACAATATAGCATTGAGACCTCAAACATAATCCTCAAGGCCCTTGACAATAAAACTAAAGCACAATATAGCATTGAGGTCCTTGACAATAAAACTAAGGATATTAAGCAAAGTACAAAGCTAAACCCTTGGGACGAATCACTGGTTTAAAGTGCACTATGCTTGAATTTTGTTGTTATATATGCCTTCTTTAGCATAATCAAATTCATGAGGGGGTGATAAGTGCAAACCATCCATCCAATTTCGAAACCAAGATAATTGGAATAAAAGGAACCTAAAATATGTGAGCAAGTCACAAAGCATCATAATTAGGGATATTGAAATGTGTTGTGCAAGCAAGGACAAGAAAACTCAAACAATGATGCAAAATGGAAAAGATGCAGGGCATGTGCAAGATGTAAGAAATCAATCTATGAGAGGAATTCAAGCAACCATGAATGTGAGCAAAAGGAATGCACCATGCGGACTTGTGAGGTGAGAAATTATCTTGTCATAAGTCAAGTTGCACCATGGGATCTTGTGAGGTGAGAAACTATCTTGTCATAAGTCGTGGTGTGCCACAAGGACTTGTGTATCGAAGTGACCTAAAAGGAATGCATGTGCAGATTTGCACATTTCAAGAAAATGTGTCATAAACCAACACTATGAATGGCCTTATGCATCGTACCTTCAATTAAACATGTGGGTATGGTAATAAGTTAGCTCTAGCTTAACAATAAGTGAGCAAAATACTCATGGTGGCTATAGTGTTGAAGGAATAGAAAATTTATACATGGTATGGCATTACTCAATTGCCAAATGGGTAAGGATGAGTATGATGATTGATTGATGCCTTAATGGAGTTGGGCTTTATTAAGGTATGCATGCATGCAAAGCAAAAAATGTGAATTAGGAATTAAGATGGATGTCGTAGAACTATGAAATATTTGATTGCCAATTAATGCCATGTGGAGTTGTGTTTCTATGTTACTAAATAGGGTAAGGACATGTATGATCAACCTTTTGATGTTTTAGTGGAGTCATTTTCTAAGAGGGCATGCATAAATGCAAAGTATAAATGTGAATTCATGAAGAATTAAAGTGGATGACATAGAGTGCAGCGTTAGATACAGTAAGACTAGTTTTGAGTGCCAATTAACACCTCATTGAAATTGTGTTGTTGTCATACCATAAAATAAGGAAAGGACATTTTTTATCACTATTGCCTAGCAAGATTGTAAATTATTATGTGGTGAAGTTGTTTATGTTATTATTTTTTTTTTTAAACTGTAATTGGGAGATTTTATATTAATAAAAAGTGTGGCAAAGCTCATAGCGGGGTTACATCAAAATTTCGATTCAGTTTTCTTAAACAAAAACCAAAAACCAAAAACCAAAAACAAAATTGTTTTTCAACATATAACTAATCCTATCTAGATCTTTAGGTAATAGTTGTTGCAATCTAGGTGGTAACCTGATATTCATTCTTGTGCATTTTTGTTGTGGATGCGAGGATTGAAGATCTATTTTCTTGAATAGACTTCTCATGAATCCTTAGAACATGCTTGATCTCTTGCAAGTCTCTGTAATCCATCAAAATTCTGCAATGGACACAACTCCTATTCACTTGTAGGATCTCAATGTTGCATTCGGTCCAATTCCTAGGTTTCACCTTCAATCCCCTCAAGATCCATAATTGATTTTGTTTATACCCTATACTATCAGAGTGGTTGTTGACCAAAATAAATCTTTTTGAAATCAAAAGGAAGTCTAACATAGGAGGCATACACCCACTTGAAAGGGCACAAGTTGAACCCCTTGAGAGCCTTATAATGAAGAAAACTAGATTTGATTTTGTTTGTACCCTATACTATCAGAGTGGTTGTCGACCAAAATAAATCTTTTTGAAATCAAAAGGAAGTCCAACATAGGAGGCATACACCTACTTGAAAGGGCACAAGTTTAACCCCTTGAGAGCCTTATAATGAAGAAAACTAGATAGGTGCTAGCCTCCTTGAGTTGGAAAGGGTCAAAGGTTTTGCCTTCTACCCTTGGAAGGCCCATAATCGGCTCGGGCAAGATACTATATTGAATGAATTGACACCCAATAGAAAAGGCCTTTGTGAAATTGAGAATAATTTAGACATAAAAGCAAAATTCCTCTTGGAGGAGAGACTAAAACACAAATAGAGTCCCTAGAACTATTGCTTAAGACAATCCAGACCACTTCAAGCCTTTCTGAACAAGAAGGGCATTGAGGAGGGGGCTCACCAACATTCCAATTGAAGACTAAAAACAAACATGCAACTCAAGCCAAAAGAACATAACACACCATGTTGTTGTAGAGACTTGGAAACTGATATGTCCATTGTTGAATTCGAAATTGTAGGGCCTTGATCCCACCACGACGAGGGAAATTTCCTTCCATATGTCCAAATATGTGCGGCACTGAGTGCCTAGGCACGGAAAGAGATGGTTGAGTTTCATCTCATTACTCACTTTGCTATATGAATATGCTTCCTTGTTATGAGTCATGTGACTCCTTAAATGTATGATATGTGCCTTGTTCTTCATTAAAAAATCATGGAATGGGTTGATTATAAACCTTACCATTGATAACAATGACCCCCACTTTTAAAGATGTGGCTTGGTTAGCAAAGCCATATGCTAATTTGTTATTCTCTCGAAACACATGATAAAACTTGATGCAAGTTAATTTAGTTGCTTCTTGTTTTGCTCGAGCTATCACTGAAGCTAATAGATTATCAACTGGGGTAGTATTCATTACCATTTGGCTTATGATGACCTTTGAATCTCCTACCACTAACAAAGATTGAATACAAGAATTGATGGTGATTTTTAGGCCTTGTAACAAAGCATAGGATTTTGCTTTATTGATAGATGAGATATCGAGACCCCATGTGAAAGATGCTTCAATTGTTCCTTCAAGACTCACAATGACTGCTCCTGCACTTGCCACCCCAAGTTGATTTTGTTAATTTTAAAAGCACATGCAACCCTCATTTTTTTTAGCATTTTCTTCCTTTTTTTCCTCTTAAATAATGGAAATAAAACAAAGAAATCAACCATGGCATTGTGCAATCACAACTCAACTATCAAACATGTTCATAAATTATTGTTTATTGGTAGGAAGGTGATAGGTAAGAGTTTTCAACAATTAAGGTTTACAAAGCAAGATTGAAAAGTAAGGAATGCATTGTATTGCATTGATAGTGGATGTTGGTCAAAAAATAAGTAGTTAACTATGTAACAATGCCATGAAGTAGCGATTATGTGGGAAGATGTGCTCCAAAGTAGAACATGAATAAGTAGAGTCAAGGAGGTATAACCATGATAGAGCGAAAAAGTACCAAGCCTTTAATTTTATAAAATGTTTATGGTCTCGAAGATATGAATAAAATACATAAGTGTTTCAAATGTATCGATTGTGAAAAGGGGCGGGGGAAGTTTATAATGGATGAAAGGTGGTAGATAAGACTTATTTGTTAGGTTGAGATGATTGTGTTGTGGATGTAATAGGTTGAAGGTTTAAAGTGACAACCATCTTTTGTGTCTCATTTACAAAAAGATGCAACATCCATAATTTTAGGTGGGTTGTCCTTTGAATTATAGAAGTGGAAGCCTTTGTTGTTTTAGAGCTTTTGTTCTTCCTGGATTTATTGGATTTCTTAGTGACTCTCCTATTGTGTAAGCTCAACCTCTTTAATCAATAATGTTTTTAACGATGGGTTTAGGATAGTGTTAGATGTAATCCTCATGCCAGATACTCTTCTATAATTTGATACTAAAGACACATGCAAGTCTTCCACATGGGTTTTAATACATATGGCAAAGACCCTAAAAGGCTATTTGGGTTGGAGGCAATTGGTGAACATCTCCCTAAGTTTTTGATCTACAGAGAAGTAGGAAGTGGTGTAATTTGCATCACATCACCATCTAATGAAGGAAGAGTTGAGTTCTCTAGGTTCTCTAAGTTCTATTTTCATAGTCACGAATGCCTTTCAGCCCTATGTCTAGTTATACAAACATGTCAAAATGTTTAACAAAGAGAACTATAAGTCATTGAAAGGTTGATATGGATCCTTCAAGATGTATATTGATCCATCTAAAAGCATCTCCATGTAATGTTTAAAGATAAGAACATAGTTCATAAAGTGAACACAAGCTAAGACAAAAGCATTCAAATGAGTTGTCCCTTTTCATCATGTTCTTCACTAATTTTTGGTAAATTAGAGAGAGGGTAGGGTGTAGGGACCATCCTTATGTGAAGATCAAGAGTCCTCTTAAGGTAATTTGATGAGTTTAAGAGGATATACCTAGATCAAGACGTGGAGGTCATATCCCCCATGGTTTGGTTCATGAGATGATACTTGAGTCATCTCAAGCATGGAATGAGGAGGGGAAAAACTTAATATGCCTCTATAAGGTAGAGGAGGACAACCAAAAGGAAACGAGAAAGATGAATTTAAGGGCCATGAAGTTAATTTCTATGAGGAAACCCTTTGAATGGATTGTTTTGAAAAGAAAAAGAGACGTCGTGCACAAAATGAGAAGAGGTCCCTTAGTGTTTTGTTGTGCATTCATGCCCATATTACACACACACATATATGAGAAGTGCCAAATAAACTTAATGGAGGAAATATAGTTGGGTTCAAATGCAACGTGAAACAAAGATCAATAAAATAACCACAACATCAAACTGCAATCCCGTAGTGATCATCAAAATAGTTTGGGGGAGAGATGAGGATATGCCAATGCATATACATAAGCATACAAATCCTATATTTATCAAACCTAAATCAAATAAAAAAGAAAATCCAAACCCCCAAGATTACTCCATCACAAGCACCAACTTGAAGGTATTAGAATTAAAGAGAATTAAACCCTCGTGATTCCAATCCACTAACAATACTTATTATATTGATTCTCCTCAATTATATGAGAAATGAAAAAAAAATGTATCTAAAACTACATAAAAACAACCACATCAAAACCTTAAGAGGGAAAAGGAAGGGGAAAATCATTAATATCAAGAGATCAATAAATCAATTTCAAAGTAAGAAAGGAGAAACAATTGAATGTAACTAATTTGAGATCTCATAATATTCAATTAAAAAAAGTGGATGTAAATATTGTATAATAGACTTTTTTTTATCTTGTAATTTTTTTTTCTCTCTTATGGATAAGTTATATTTAGGAAAGATACTCTCTTTCTACATAATAGACATAGGGCATATGAAATCACTAAACCAATATAATGGCCCTTGTTAATAGGTAGGACCTAACCACAATGCCACACACAACATGCATTGCATAAAGTGGAAGCATGCTGGCTAGGATTTGATCTAGGGTTATTGACAACTCTAAAATATGTCTTTTTTAAAGGGAAACTACTTCGTGGCTTCATTTTATTATAAACCTGAGGTTCGTAACTTGTGAAATACTAGTGTTGTATACACAGAATAAAAGCTCTAAAGATCGATCGAGTTTTTATACTATGCCTATTCTAAACAACTATATTTAATTTAAGGGTAGTCTAATGCTACAAGAATGCAAACTCAAATTAAAAATTACTTTAATTGGTCTTTGTTTTGACTATTGACAACACTCTACTTGGAAGACAAATTTGTTTCCTGTATGCTTTGTTTTATGAAACACAATTATACAATCATTTCATTATGCAATAAAACATGAAAACAATTCTCTTAACACAAACCACATAAATTGTAAAACTAATCTAATAGAATTTAAGAACAAGCCTTAGTAAAAACAAAGAACAAGCCTTAGTAAAAACAAAATGATGGACATGAGTGAAAAAAGCTTTAGAATTAGACTAAAATTAAAAAAATATAAACAAGTTTATTTACAACAAATTCTGGCTACATACCTCTTGAAATGGGCCCTCCTTAATAAACCCCAAAAATGAACTGCATATATATTTCTTAGATATGGAAAGTTATAGAGTGTTCACACCATTCTCTATATTCTCCACATATTCCAAATGCAAGAGAGATGGTATATATATATATATATATATAGATTCAGATTGGAATCTTTTACAATAACTTCAAAAACTGTAATATTCATGAAAACCCTACAACTATGGAAATATAACTGTTTGTTCATTACATAGAGTAAATAAAACTGTGCTTTGGAAGGAAACTCACATGGTTTGGATGCCAAAATGCTAAAAACAAGATATAGCTTTGGTTTGGATTCCAGGTAACCAATGAATGCAGCTCGTGGGAATTTAAAACCTTCATAGATTCACCCTCCTAGTCAGGTGCCTTGTTCATTTACACGTTGAACTGATATGATCTGTTCTTTGCCTTGTTAATGTTACCACCAAACCTCTTGCAACAGATTTGGTGAGTCACTAAATGCTTGTATTTCATTGATTGAACCTCTGTGATAAGATAGCCCGTGGTTTTAATCCATTGTACAAGTTTCTTGTTAAAACTTGTTAGCAACATTTATTCATATTTTAGCTAATTTCTACATTCCTACTCTAAAATTCATAATAAAGATAAGAAAGACTTAAAAATGTAATCCAATAATACCTTTTGGGAATTATGGTTTAAATAAGTGGAAAATGATATTATGAAGATAAAAAAATGGCCTTATTGGTGTCAAAAGATCATCAAAACTATTAGGGACTTGGAAAAAAATGATATCATTTTTAGGTCCTATCGTTCCCCTTTCCTAAATATTTGCATGACCTCATGCAATTTCTCGATCTTCCTCTAGAACTCCAAGGTGTAATGTTGTCTAATTATACAAAGGATGGCCAAACTCTGTTGTCTCATAAAATCCTAGACTTCTATCAACCTGTCTCCAATGTGCAATTTCTTGCATATCGTTCCAGTGAAACCAAGCTTGGTATTGTTGATTAGAACACCAAATGAGTGGGTAGTTAAATTGAAGACCTATCCATCAATTTCCATGTCTTCTCATTGAGTTAACATACAATGCTACTCGAGATAAAGCAAGTTCAAAATGAGGATATCCTGTAGGGGTTTTGTTCCTTAAGGCATCGGGGATAGTTTTCCAAATATCATATGAGGTTAATAAGGTCTGCAAAGAATGCATTTGTGCAATTCTTTGATAATCAGTAATGGCATGATGCCTATGCATTATGATGCACATAGAATCTTCAGGGTCTCAGAGTAATTGTAACAATCCTAATTAATTCTTTAATTATCACGAATGATAAATATTAGTTTAATGAATTATTAAAATATATTTATGGACACTTTATTATAATATTATTATTATTGGTAGTTGAACCAATTAATGGGAGGGATAAGGTGGTTGAGGAATTAATGGGGGGTAAGGCGGTTGGGGAAATGGATTCGAGGGAGGAAGATAAGGGAGAAAGGAGAACTAGGGGAGAGACATCTTTGGTTTGGGGATATTTTTGGTTTATGGCAAGGTAAGAAAATTTGGAGAGAAAGAAGGAGGAGGGCAGGAAACAGTTTTGGCTGCAACAATTTTGCTTACAGTTTGCTTGAGGACTCTCACAGGGGCACGTTGTTGCTGGGAATTTTGGGCTCCGGGGCCAGGAAACCGTAATGATTTCTGGAGCTAGGGAGTCGGAGAGGCTGTTCCAGGTCATTATGTTAGGGTTTTGGGTTTTGGATGTCACTGGTTCCTATATGCATATTGTATTGTAAACAATGTATGAAGTAAATGAATATAGAATATGTTGGTTTTCTCGGTTTGGGTTTCCAGGGGAAAAATATCTGTGTAATGTGTATATTTTCCATTATATATTTTATATTCTTTTACTGAAAATCTGTTTGCAGTAAATAATTGTACAAGGTTAAAATCTACATTTGGTATGAGAGAAATTATTGGCTTCAAGGGGACGCCTTTGTGTTCAATGGTTTGGCTCGAAACTGTGATAAGCCTTGTTACAGTTGGAGATCGGTGGTATTGATTCTTCAGGTGAAGAGAAATGGCGAGCAGTTCAAAAATGGAGATCGAGAAGTTTAATGGGAAAAGTTTTGAGCTGTGGAAGCTCAAGATAGAATATATGTTGGTGTACAAAGATCATTGGATTGTGGTGGATCTAGGTACTGCACCTACAGGAACTTCAGGAGATGACTGGAAAAAGTTGGATTGGAAGGCGAAGAGAAAAATCCGACTGTGTCTCTCAGATTCAATATTATTGAATGTGTTAGAGGAAGCTACAACCAAGGATTTATGGGCTAAGTTGGGGAAGTTGTATCAATATAAGTCCCTAGTAAGTACAATATTCATGAGAAGAAGCTGTATAACCTGAGGATGAGATATGGAGACTTGGTGGAAGCACATTTGAACACCTTCAATACTATGGTAAGTCAGTTAATATCTGTTGAGATTAAAATTTCAGATGAAGATAAGTGTATCGGTTTACTGAGCTCTTTACCAGACTCGTGGGATAGTCTGGTTATGGCCATAGGTAGTAATACAACTGCCTTGAAGTTTGATGAAGTGGTCTCATCCTTGTTGTTGGAAGAGATGAGACAAAAGAACATAGAAGGACATAGCACATATGCATTATTTGCAAGAGGACGCTCCTAGGTAATAAATAGATCTAAGTCCTCCAGTAGGACATCTAAGTCTAAGGGTAGATATAAATCTTCTGGAAATTTTGTAAATGTATGATGGAGACGTGGAAAAGAAGGGCACTACAAGAAGCAATGTAGATCCAAAGTTGAGAAAAAGAAGGGATTTGAATAAGCTCATTCTACAGAAGAAAAGACCTCCAAGGAAGAAGGAGGGGATGTGTACTTGGCTTATTCAAGCACACATGCAGATCATGAGACATGGTTGGTTAACTTAGTTGCATCCTTTCATATGACTCCCCACAGGGAGTGGTTTTGTGAATATGAAAGGTATGATGGGGTAATGTTTTCCTAGGCGATGACTTGACAACCAGAATCATAGGACGAGGAAAAGTCAAGTTGAGGCTCATAGATGGAAGGATTAGAACACTACCTAGTGTTCTGCACATCCTAGGATTGGGCATAAATTTGATTTATGTAAGAAAAATGGATGATGTAGGGGTAAAAACAATATTTGAAAAGGAAACCTACAGGATGGTTCGAGGAGAAATGGTGTTGCTGAAGGGAGTTCGGTTTGGAACTCTGTATAAGCTGCAAGGAAGCACTATTAGTGATGGGTGTAATAGTTCCATTGTTCTTGATATTGGAGTTGAGGAAGAAAGAACTTCTATAGTCTCTGGAGAAAAGGTTATGCTGTGTCATCAAATATCAGGGCATATCGGAGAGAAAGGTCTTTGACTACTACACGGTAAAGGTATGGTTGAAGGTATGTCTAACTACTCTCTGGATTTTTATTTCTGTGAATATTGTGTATATGGGAATCAAAATCAGGTAATATTCCCCTCTGGTGCAACGAGAGCAGAAAGAATTTTACAGCTAGTTCACAGTGATGTGTTTGGACTTGTGTCGGTTCCATCATTGGGAAAATCTGTGTACTATGTCTCATTTATAGATGACTTCTCGAGGAATACTTGGATATATTTTCTCAGGAATAAATATGAAATCTTTGACATGTTTAAAGAGTTCAAGGCTCTTATTGAGAATCAAATAGATAAAAGAATTAGGGTGTTGAGGACAGATAATGGTGGAGAGTTATGTGGGAATGAATTTGAAGAATTATGTAAGAAGCGAGGTATAGAAAGGTAAAAGACTAATCCATATACACCTCAACAGAATGGAGTTTCAGAAAGGATGAACAAGACACTGATGGAAAAAACAAGGTGCATGCTCTGTGGTGTCGGGTTAGGGTAAGAATTATGGGCAAAGGCAATGGGTACTGCATGTTACCTAGTCAATAGATCAACCTCTTCAGCATTGGATGCCAAGACTCCACAATACGTATGGACTGGTAAGAAACCTTCTCTCACATATATCAAGGTATTTGGCTATGAGGCCTATGTTCATGTTCCAAAGGAAAACATGAGTAAGCTATATAAGAAGGATGAAAAGTGTATCTTTATTGGGCATAAAAATGGTCTTAAAGGTTATAAGATTTGGAACCCAGAAACTAAGAAGGTTGTGTATAGACGAGATGTGGTATCTAGAGAAATAAAATATGTTTTCAAACAGGATGTCTTACCAAGTAAGGAAGAACCAGAGAAAATAGAGTTTGATTTAAAGGATGATGAATCAGACTCTACAGAAAAACATGAACCAGAAGAGGAAGATCCTCATACTCTAGTATTGAGGAGATCGGTTTGGGAAAGAAGGTAAGTGAAAAGGTATACTCCACCTAATTTTTGTTCAAGTTTTGCTTTGTCTATTACTGATGATGATCCTATAACTGTCAGAGAGGCAGTGGATTCAGAGGATGGAAAACTCTAGAAAAATGCCATGGATGAAGAAATGCTAGCCTTGGATAAGAATGAAGCTTGGGATCTAGTGGAGTTTCCGACTGGAAGAAATCCCATTGGAAACAAATGGGTATTTAAAAAGAAGCTGGATGTAGAAGGAAAAGTGGAGAAATACAAATCTCGGTTAGTAGCAAAGGGTTATTCTTAGGTTGAGGGAATTGATTTTGGTGAGATTTTTTCTCCTCTTGCCAAGTTAACTTCTATTAGATTTCTATTATCTATTGCTGCTGCATTTTATTTTGAAGTAGAATAGATGGATGTGAAGACAACCTTCCTACATGAGGATCTGGAAGAAGAAATCTATATGAAGCAACCATAAGGCTTTGATGTGAAGGGAAAGAAGGAGCTGGTATGCAAGCTAAAAAATTCCATATATGGTTTAAAACAATCACTAAGGATGTGGTATCAAAAATTTGATACTTATATGCTGGGACTTGGCTTCACAAGAAGAAAAGAGGACCACTACATGTATTTTAAATTAATTGGTGATCATTTGATTTATTTGGTCTTGTATGTGGATGACATGTTGCTGATAGGAAACAACAAGGAGATTATCCAGAATGTGAAAACTCAGTTGTCCTCTAAATTTGACATGAATGATCTCAGTGCTGCAAATTTCATTTTGGGCATGGAAATTAACAAAGATCGGGAAAACATGAAACTCTGGTTAAATCGGAGAAAACATGTCGAGACAATATTGCGTAGGTTTAATATGTAGCAATGTAAACTGGTCAAGGTCCCTATTCCTGTTAATGTAAATTTATCTGGGGATTAGTGTCCTAAGACACATGAAGAGGAGGAGGACATGTCTTATGTTCCATATGCGAGTGTAGTTGGAAGTTTGGTGTATGCAATGGTTTGTACTAGACTGGAAATTGCACATTTAGTGGGAGTTTTGAGCAGGTATATGTCAAAACCAGGGAAGGAGCATTGGACAACAATAAAAGGGTTTTCATGTATTTGCGTGGCACTTCTAGCTATGGATTGTGCTACCAAGGAAGACTAGGATTGGACAGAGTGTTGGACATACATGGGTTTGTGGATACATAATGGACTGGAGATCTGCATTGTAGGAGATCTACAAGTGGGTATGTGTTTAACCTGTTTGGAGGAGCAATCAATTGGATGATAAAAAGACAATTTGTAGTGGCACTTTCAACTTCAAAAACTCAATACATGGCATCCCCTCATGCAAGCAAGGAAGCAGGATGGTTACAAAAATTGTGTTTAGGCATTGGGTTGGTACAACAAGCTGTAAGGATAGATTGTGATAGTCAGAGTGCAATTTTTTTGGCGAAGAACCCGACTTATCATTCAAAGACAAAGCATATTGATGTTTAATATCACTTTGTGAGAGACATGGTTGAAGAAAATAAAGTGTTGCTAATGAAGGTGGACACTTTGAATAATGTTGCATATTCATTAACAAAATTTGTGAGCACTGAGAAGTTCTCTTGGTGTAGAGTATCTATGGGAATTGTTTCCCTATATTGTTGACTGTATAACCCTGTAACCCCCTGTATATAAAGAAAAAAACAAGTGGGATAATGTTGGGTATGTGTTATATTCTTTTCATGACTAAATGTTTTTCTTCAGGAAACATGTCACCTGTTTTGCCTCGTTTTCCATGTCGCATCGATTCTCGTGTCCATTATTGGGAGGTTTTTCGACACATGATTTTTGGCCGATGGTTTTCTATTTCCGATCAAGGAATTAGGGTTGTTGACTAATCCAGGTCATTGGGTTAGGGTTTTGGATGTCGCTGGCTCCTATATGTATATTGTATTGTAAACAATGTATAATGTGAATGAATATAGAATATGCTGGTTTTCCCGGTTTGGGTTTCCAGAGGAAAAATATTTGTGTAATGTGTGTATTTTCCATTGCATATTTTCTATTCTTTTACTACAAATATGTTTGCAGTAAATAATTGTATAAGGTTAAAATCTACAATTTTCCAGTATTTTTTTTTTTTTTTGATTTATCTAACTTGTGGTTGGTTGTTCAGATGGTAACGTACATTGGCGCACTAGGGGTGGAAACATGCTTAGATCAACATATTGTGCATAAAATACTAGTATGTAGGGCACATTCACTACTTTGGGGCCAACGACTCTTTTTATGCCCAGTCAAAGTTATCTCTAGTTGTCTTCCAGTTTAAGAATATTTTTTATGCACCCAAAAGCAAAGACCATTCCCATCCTTAGATTTCATAGCTCTCGGCGTGCCCAAAAAAGGATATATGAAAGCTTCTTCCAAAGGGTAGAGGGTCAACATCCTACGACCTCCAAACAATGATCGAAGCATCATATTTTTGCCAACAAACGAAACATGGTAACTTGCCATTCTTTGCCATTATTTTTTCTTAAGATATCTATCATTGGATTGTTTTTTCACCCTACATTTTTTTTAATATGGAAATGAAGAATTTTATATGAGTTTTTCTTCTTTTTTAAACAAATCATGGTTGATTGTGTTTATATTCAGGGAGTTCACCCAAAAAAAGGTTAATAGATTTGGCGTTTAAACTCGTATCTCATGAGATTTATAATAGTTAACACATTTATTGAGATTTAGTATTTAATGAAACTACACTACTATAGCGAGTGGAATTTTTATTTGTTTAAGGTTGGACTACAATTCAACTAACTAAATTTTCATCCGTTAGTGTTCCATCTTATAATGGATTTGGAGTGCAATGCAAAGCCCACTAACTTTTGGTGCCTGACAACTTCAAAAGCAGTAGCATCAGAAGTTCCATCACTATCTCTAAATATCCCTACAACAACCTCAAGTATTGGATGTAATCACAAAAATTGAACCTTACCATAACCAAACAAATAGCTTCAAAATCCCATTAGCTTGGCCATTCTTGCTCCTATTCATAATCTATGTGTTCCTTGGTTGTTGGCGATCATGTTCTTATCCATATTTTATCCCATTGGTTATCCTTCTATCCACACTCTACCTTTTTCACAAATACCTTCAAAGCCTATGAGCCTGGAGTATATCCATATCCACTATCTGTCTTAAAATAAAATGACAAATATATTTTAGATCTACTTCTCTTTATTTTTTTTTCAAGAAATTTTCATTGAAAATATGGCAATTTCATTGATATTCATTAAACTGTTATGAATTTTTGGAAAATCTAGCAATTTCATTGATAATCATTAAATTGTTATGATTTTTGGAAAATCTAGCAATTTCATTGATAATCATTAAATTGTTATGAATTTTTGACAGAACTGGACTGGTCTTTTTAGTTAGAAGGGTGTATGAAGAAAAGGGTAATGTTGCAAATGGTTGCACTACATCCATGTTCAATTCTACACAAAGCATGAAAGAATGTAATCATTGTAGGGGAAGTAAGTTACCTTAAATCTAACTCTTTTCTAGGATTTTCAATGTTTGAGTAAGAGCTTC
>WSFP011466416.1:0-18307 GCA_009831015.1 Picea engelmannii
TCAGAATTTAGTTTGAGAATTGATACCAACATTTTTAAAATTGAATCTACTTTCATTGGGTATAATTTGTTTTCATTTTCATTGTTTTTATCTAATTTTATTTAATTTTATAAAAAAATCACTGCATAATATTTTTAGGTGAGCTTATGATTCGGTGAAATGAAAAAAACGTATCTCTAAAAATACACAATGGAAAATTATGGAAAAATTATATTCATAATTGTTAAAATGTTCTCGTCAAAAGGGTATTTTTAGATTTTACTTTTAAGTAAAAATTAAGATACATACATGTTGTAGAAAAACACGTGTTTAAAATATGCAACGTTTTCAACTTGGTCAACTTAAAATAATTCTAGAAATTATAATATTCATCCATTAGATTCAAAATTATAGTCATAATAAAATAGAGTCTCTATAGATTGTTGATGTATATTTCATTTCTTAAAAACATAATTTTAATAACATATACATTGTTGTGGAAAACAATAACTCATTATCATTCATTTCATATTTAACGAACATACTGTTAAACAATTGTCAAATTGACATATCAAATCTTGATAAAAAAAAATTAAAAAATAGTCATTGGAAAGATAACAAAATTATTTACAAGTTTTGTTTTTACTGTAAAGTGAAATTCTAAATAAAACAAATACTTTTGTATGCCAGAAGTTGAAGAACTTGTGAAAATACAGTTTTTTTTGTCATAAAACAAGCAAAAGTGTTACCCAGCTTCATGATTTTACCCGTCAACCAACTAGTTGAGGGTTAGGGCCTTGAATTAGGTTGGAGAGGAAACTCTTCAAGGATGTTAAAGAAACATTGGAGTCATCGTTAGGGAGTTTTAAGTCCAATGACGTAAAATTTATCTGGGACCCCCCTCTAACACATGGGCTAAACATGAGGTCGCTTGAGGAAAGGCATCATAGATAACCCCTCCAAAGCTAGACTAAATGTACTAGGGAAAGCATATTGAGGATATGTCGTGGCTACCGACTGCATTTTCCTACGGAGCTTCGTGGACCTCAAATCTGTTAGAGATCCTTTATTCTCTTCCAAACCACTTTCTTTTAGACTTGTTATCCTTCTCATTGCGGTCCACCCGACTGTGTATTGTACCTTCCTGGTGACTGTTTGTGAGTTTGCAACTTAGTTTCCCATATTATAGGTACTTACATGGGTGACTGCAGGGGTATACCATGGTACATAGGGTAGATGTCTGGTCACACTTCGTAGAGTATACCCTGAGGGTGTTTCCTTGTTTGACTTGCACTTTCACCGGTTAGTTGCTCTATTGTTGGCTGGCGTAAGTGTTCTTCCTACTAGATAGTTGTTTTCTTGATTTGTATTATAGGAATTTTTATAGTGTGTGCTTGGTTTTAAACGCTAGTTAAGCCTTATTATTTTTTTTTGATATTTTCATAAAGTTGAAGATCAAGAGCTCTGTCGGTCACATTAGAGCCACCACTACCACTGTTACGGTGAATACTTGACCAAAAAGGGTCTTTCAAAGTGACCAGGCCGCAGTAAACTGTGCCTGAGCCTTCTCCGAGAAGAGATTATTTGACTTTGGAGGAACCTACTATTTCTAACCTTGGAGAAGAATCTCTCAGGCTAGACAACTCTACGATCATTGAATTGTCAGTGCCAATCTTAGTACAAGTTGTCCCTTCTAAGGTGATACCTTCCGAGCGTTAGATAGTATTACAAGCAGGCATGGAAACAAATGATGCGACTTCGTCCGGGAGTCCTCATACTCCCATTTCGGCTACTACCACAAAGGGGAATTTTTCCTTCTAACCCACCTTTGCCATTTCGAATCACAGTGGTCTTGACCCCCTATACCTCAGGAAGTGGTTTTATACTGTCATTGACGACCACCACCACTATGTTTATGTAGAGTGCGGCGAGCCCTCCATTTTCATATGGGATGCTCTGATTCGATTTGAACTCATTCCTTACCTACTCCACCCTACAGACCATGGGTCTGGGGGCAGGGAGCTCAAATGCTCCCATGCAAGGGTCTATCAAGGGAACTTCAGTCCCCTTCAATGCTATCCCTTACGATGGGGGTCATATACCTCCTTCGTCCCCCTCACTCGGTGGTTTTTTCCAGCAACCCATCGGGCCGAATGCTAACTACATCTTGTTTGGAGCATGAATCTCTCTTATACTACGCTACTGGGATCCATGTCATTCTCTTTGTTCGACGCATTTGGTAAAAAAAAAAAAATCGATTGCCATCTTGGCTAGGGGAAACCCTGGTTTTGGGAAACAAAATCCTGTTTAGGGTACTATTCCTACACAGGGGGAAAGCACAAGAGTTTTCTCCTCGCAGGGACTTTGGAATACTTGGCAGGGATTTGTTCCCTTGCAAGGGATGTTGGTCGGGGTAAACCCCTTACGTGGCCAATGTACCCTGGGCAGGGTTCAGTACCTATGCCCGCCGGATCGACTGGGGGCATCCCCTTCCAAAATCCTTTGAACACAATGAAGGGAGAAATCCATGCCCAACCCATGTCATCCAATTACGAGAGTTAGTCAATGATATCCCAACAAGCACAGTTTCCATACACTAGTTAAGGCCACAGTGTCTACCATAACCCTAGCCAATAGCCCAACGTTTCCTGACAACCTAGTTCCAGTCAAACTCGAGGACCCCCTTCTTCCTATACATAGTACTCAACCCAAAATACCATTTCTTGAAACGCTACATTTGCCAGACTTGTCAAGGTTTCTCAATGAACCAATTTTTCATGATCCGCATTAGCCCCCCATGCTGACAAAGTTTCCCTCAGATATACCAAAATTTGAAGGCAAGCTTGGCAAAGACCCAGGTGATCATGTGACAACCTTCCACTTATGGTTCTCGTCAAACTCACTGTGAGATGATTCCATATAGTTGCATCTTTTTCAATGCACTCTTATTGGGGGTGTCACGAAATGGTATATTGAGCTCGACAACTTGAGGTATTCTTACTTTAACGACTTGGCGATGGTCTTCCTAAGAAATTTCCAACTACTTGTGAGATACGATGATGACACTAAATTGATAGCCAACTTGGAGCATACTAAGGCCAACCATATCTCTAACCACATCAGAGAATGGCAGTGTCAGAAGAGATTGATTAAGGTATAGGTACCACCGAATTTATTGATGGAGTGGTTCCTAAAGTCTTTGGTACCAATTTTATCCAAGGATGTTGCAACTTCAGGAGCATTTTCAGAGGAGGAGGTGATAATGAGAGCGCAACAACTCGAACTGATTTACTCTTAATCTGGTTTGCTCTATGAGATATTTCTAGATGTTCCATGATCCATCCTCAACAAGGCTAAACAAAATTCTAGACCCCAAGTCAATGGTATTGTGAGCTCAACACAAGGGAATTCCACTAATATGTTGTCAAATCAATTGCAACAATTGTCGATACAACATACTGCATCCAACCAAACCTCCAATTCAACTATTCTCCATAATCAAACGTTGGACATACACAGTGTGCATTTGACGAAACTGAAGGCCAACCAACATCCTGAAGGAAATAAGAAACAGGGGACCAATAAGGGTAAAGGGGAAAAAAAGGCTAATAACAATGTTGGTGGGGAAAAAACAGAGAAGAGAAAGTCGAAGTATCTATGTAACCTTTGCACGGAGGACCACCCAACTCACATGTGCCCTTGAATTGCGGAGGCTCAAAATCTATTGGTGCAACAACAACATGTTTTGCTGATGAACCCATTTCCACATGGGAAAAACATGGCTCAAGCTTCAACATCCTTGAGTGCGGAAGGGGGCTATCAAGGACCCCCTGCATCTGCTGGTAATACCTCCGTCGCAAATGTTTACTTGTTGAAAGGTGAAGCTCATATAGGGACCAGGGCTCGAGATTACGGAATGCCAGAATCTATCAAAAAGGGTAAAAAATCCACAAACCCACCAGTTCCTCTCCATATTGAAAAGACGATGGGAGAAACAATGACACATATCCCCAAAGGTGTGTTCAATAAAACATCTCATAATCTAAACGCGAGGGTTTCCCAGAACTACTCTGTTGTGGAATATTATTTACAAACCCCTTGCGTGATGTCTACTTTGGAAGTCCTCTAGAGCATCCCTTCACAGATAAAATCATTGTTATCCTCCTTTGGATTTGTAGAGACTTGTAAACCGGGAGAAAACATTTTCTATCCAACTAACTTGAAACCTCGTCTTCCTTACCACGTTGTGTTTTAGATAGTAGTGTCTCACACCATGAAATATTTTACTTGGAATATTTTCCGTACAGTGGTTGATGAGGGCACCTCAACTTGTGTGATTTCATTGACATGTTCGAAGGCAAATGGCCAACCCGTTTGTCTCTGTCACCTACATTTCTTACGGCATTTGACGGTCATTCGTTCAGACCACATGGAACCATTCCTTCTTTCCCCGTGTAGTTAGGAAGAATGAACATGTGCGTCGAAGTTCAAGTGTTCGATGCTCCTCTCGACTAGAACCTTTTGTTAGGAAGGAGTTGGACCTATTCAATGCATGCAGTGGTTGCTACATTTTTTTGGCTTGTGTTGTTTCCACACGAGGGTCGAATTGTGACCATTGACTAGTTCTCCTTCTCCCGTCCTCACCCTTCATCAGGGGCATCCACGGTCCCGATGATTGATAATCCTCATACTGACACCGTCAACATAGGGTTGGATTGTGTCCATGATTGATGGGTACTTTCAATTACCCACCACCTTCTAGCGATGTCAATCTTATATCAGCTTCCCTCGACCAACCTATGGCTGAAATTTTTCAAATGTCATCGTTTCGAATGAATTTCTTTCATGATATTTGGAATATTCCTTCCCCATTAGCGTACAACATTGTCCAACAAGTTTTGGTCGACCTCGATCCGACTCCAACACGGTAGTTAGATTCAGTTCTCGAGCCTATTTGGGCTCAAGGTTCTCCTGCCACTACATATTCTTTAGACCTGGTATTTCCCTCAGATGAGGTGATTATTGAGGCATTGACAGGTCTAAATAGACCCTGGGATGATCTCCTTCATAGATCTTACTTCCTCCCAGAGTTAAGGAGAATAGATGAAGGCGAATTTGTTTTGACTATGACTGGAGATAGGTCTTATTCTATTAATCCTCTGGCTACACACGTAGTTTACGCCGAGGTTAATATGGCGAGTATCATTGAAATGATCCCCATAGATATCTCTAGAACCCCTAGCGTCATGGAGAATGTTTTCTTCGGAGAAGATTTCTCCCCCAAAGAGATTCAAATTTATACGGAGTTATTTACAGAATTCTGCGACATTTTTTCCTGGTCTTACGAGGAAATTCTAGGCATAGACCCAAGAATTTTCAAACACGAGATAAAAACTTATCTTGATGCCAAGTTGGTCCGATAGAAGCTTCATTTGGTGAATCCTCAAAAAGTGGCAATAATTAAGGCTGAAGTAGGGAAATTGATTAAATTCAGTTTTATCTACCCCATGTAGTTGACGGAATGGGTGTAAAACCCTATTCCGGTTAACAAGAAATGGGGTACAATTCACATGTGTATGGAATTTTGTGACTTGAATAAGGCATGTACAAAAGATAATTTTACCACCCCATTCATCGTTTAGATCGTCGATGAATGCATAGGATGTGAGGTCTTTTCATTCATGGATGGTTTTTTGGGATATAACCATATTCAGATCAAACCCAAATATCAACATAAAACAACTTTTATTTTTCCTTGGGGGACATTTGCGTATCGTAAGATGCCTTTTGGATTGAATAAAGTTGGAGCCACTTTTCATAGGGCCAAGTCATTTTCTTTCCATGAACTTAGACATATATTCGAGGAATATCTTGATGATCTAGCATCACACTCTCGCAAGAGATATGATCATCCCACTCACCTCCGACTAATCTTCAAACGATGTCACTACTATTGGATACATTTGAATCCTAACAAGTGCAGTTTTTGCATGAAGTTGGGTTGTCTCTTAGGTTTCATCATTTCAACAACAGGGATCATGGTTGATCCTCTCAAGGTTGAGGTGATAGTTCAATTACCTCCCCCATGCACAATACCCCAACTTCAGAGATTACATGGGAAAGAGAACTTTCTTCGGTGTTTTATCGCAAACTGCATTGAGATCACTAAAGGGTTTATGTGTCTATTGAAAAAGGGAGTCCCTTTCTGTTGGGATGAATATTCTCATCGCTATTTTGAAGCATTGAAATGCACCCTTACATCTACCCCTCTGCTTCGGCCTCCTGATTCTAACAGATATTTCTTGTTGTACTTGGCCAATGCAAAGTCGACCATCGGCATGGTCTTGGTTCAAGAGGATGAACTACTTGAGGATAATGTTATTTATTACTTGAGGCAAGGCCTGGTTGGGCTGGAACTCAACTATTCCCATGTTGAGAATCTTGCTTTGGAAGTAGTACATGTCATCCAATGGTTCCGTCATTACATTCTTCTTCGTGACACCACCACCATTGTCGTTGTGAACCCCTTTAAATATGTGTTGACATGACGAGTCATTGGTGGAAATATAAGTAGATGGATTGTCATCCTCTAGGAATTTGACTTGGATTTTGTTTCCACGAAATCCAAAAAGTCGTTGATCTCTGCCAAACTCATTTCATAACTTTTGGTTGGATATAGTGATGTCATGCCCGAATAATCATCTATCAAAGGAGATATTTTAATGATCGCATCTTTGGACCCCTGATATGGATATATACAATTCTATCTCCATAATTTGAAGTTCCCTCCTTCTGCTTCCTGCAATGAGCGTTGACGAATTCACCATAAGGCATGAAACTATCTCATACTCGATGAAACTTTGTATTGTTGAGGTGTATATTTCGTTCTTCATCGGTGCCTTATACACAAAGAAGAAATGGTCATTCTGAATGACTGCCACATTGGATCATGTGATGGTCATTTTTATGGGTTGGAAATAGCCCAAAATATTCTACATGACAGTTAATTTTGGCCTACGTTAATCAGATATTGCATTGAGTCAGTCAATAGTGCCACCCATGTCAGATCTTCTCTTAGAAGATGCAGGCACACCCTTCTCCCATGTTTCCTGTCATTGTTGTTGGTCCTTTAACTAAGTGGGGGATTGGATTTACTACATGTCACCTGGCTTCAACCAGAGGGAATCATCACATCATTGTAGTAGTAGACTACTTCACAAAGTGGGTCGATGGTATGCCAACATTTAACAATGATGGAGAAACAACGACTCTTTTCATTTTTAACCAGACAGTAGCAAGGTTCGACATCCCAAAGGAGATTGTCAGTGATCATGGTAGTCACTTCCAAAACAAAATGATGACTGAGTTAACATCAAATCTTGGTTTGAGGCAAGAAAATTCATCACCCTACTACCCACAAGAAAATGGTCAGGTTGAAGCTGTGAATAAGTCTCTCAAGACTATTCTTCAGTGGACGATCAATTCTGCAAAGTCAAATTGGCATTTTATGTTGTACTCAACGTTGTGGGCCTATCAAACATATTTAAATGCTACCACCAGTTTCTCACCTTTTCAACATGTATATGGGATGGAAGCAATCTTACCTATTGAGTTCCAGATCCCATCTTTAAAATTGGTAGTGGAATTACTTCCAGACACTTCACAGCTTGAGGAATATCTATTATATCTTGAGCAGCTCGATGAGTAGCGTCGTGATGTAGCCTCAGTCAATGAGGCTCATAAGCATAGAGTCAAGTTTCAATATGATCGGTTCGTTCATCCTCATATTTTCTCTGAAGGTGATCTTGTCCTGGTCTATGATCTAGACAAGGATCCCCTGGGGGAAGGTAAGTTCAAACCCTTGTGGTTCAGACCGTTCATCATGAAAGAGGTCTTAAGGAAAGGTTCTTACTGTCTGGTCAATTTTGAAGGAAATTCCTTGGCAGAGCCTAGAAATGGGCTCTACCTCAAGAAGTATTACTCTTAGGTTGGATGCTTGGGTGACTTCTTCTACATATGTATAGTTCTTATACAATTTTTTGTCTTTATGTTTTATGGACGTGTAGTTATTTATATCTTCTATTTCACTGTGGAAGATGTCAAGTGAATCGAAGTTGTTCTTTGGGTTCGTGGATGGTGCTAATCCACACACTCGGAGGCTTACTTCCACAGCTTGGGTGATTTTCAAACCCGGGGGCCAGTTGCTATCTTCCAGAGGTATTTTTCTAGGTGATACCACAAACAATGTTGTCGAGTACAGTGGAATGATAGATTTGCTTTGTCGCATGGAATTTCTCACTTCTGGGTCTACTTAGATGCTCAGATGGTTGTGTCCTAGTTAAATGGAGTTTACCACATGTATGATCCTACTTCGTACCAACGTTTCCTTAGGTTATGTCTCTTAGAACGCTACTTTGATTACATTATGTATATTCATGTTCCTAGGATATTAAATCAGATGACAGATACTCTAGCTAATCAATTATTAGATTGACATGTTGCACACACATACACATGTACATACATTTGTAAAAAATGTGATCCATAAGACGAATATATATATATATATGTCAAAAAATCTCATGAGTACACAGGTGGGTGAAAACGCCTCAAAAATAAGGTTCAGTATACATCATAGGGCTTATGCCATCAAACAATATACAAAGGTTCCCTCGTAACATAATAGCCTAGCCTATCTAAGCTCGGGGCCTATTGGACCTGTCGTAGTGAACGACGGTGTTGGCCAAACGCTGAAAAATATGGACCCAAGTCCATGGCACCCCCATTACATGAGGCTACATAGGAGGTGGTAGATCCTCGATCTTGGCCATAAAAACTGTATGAGTGAGCGTGGCGAGGTTTCACTCCACCTGCCTCAAAACTCTCTCAGTTTCTTAGGTTGTTGGTCCACCAGTTGTTGCTGGTATGCCTCTGGTCGTGGACATCGTCGAGTCCTCGTGAAGTTCGTCGAGCGCACTAGTCCATCATCTATACATAACAGATACAAAAAGTGAGTACTATGATACATATACAAATGATATACATAAAAACAATTAAAAATTAAATCACTTTAAAAAACATGTTACCTATCTCTTCTCGCTCCTCTCCGGGAGGCATGGGCATGTATGGATCTCTAGAAAATTTGATTCTAGCATAGGGGTAGTCCTCTATCGCTGGAATCTGTCATGCCCACTAATAAAACAAATTTTTTTCAAAGGCCTCTATGGTTCTCCCTCCCCCTTTTCATGGCATCAATGTTGCCCATATGCATACTGCTGGGAAGGAGGCCACATGCGTCCATACAGTGTCTCTAGAACTCATAATAGGCACTCTCGAAGAAGAAGAACGAGAAAATAATAGTGTCAAACCTAAAGTTCTTATTGCTGTGCTCTCGACACTCTATCAATTGCCTCTTCATTCATGTGAGCATGGTCGTACTCCAGTCGTATATATGTGCCTCCTGGCATTGAATAACACAATGCATGTGTGCCTAGGAATCCTGATGAAGGGCCACAGATCCAATAATCCTCCCAATAAGTATCAAGATCACTCTTAGAGATAGACTGGTGATCTTTTGAATTGGCACTTGAGAACCTACCTTCTCAGTGTCAGCCTCAGAGTACATCCTAATGTAGTCCTCAATGTTAAAAATCCCAGAGGGAAATGTCTGCAGATTGACTGGTTCTCCTCTCCTTGAGAGGCCATTCAAGAAGTAAATGTCCTGAGTCTTTGGAGTCAATGATTGTCCCTCTATCATGAATTCCTCTGCATCTGGATGTCAGTAGTCAACCAGGGCATTCAGTAGCCTGGGTTGTTCCCTCATAAATGGACATCAGAAGAACTTCCACAACCGACATTGTTTCGATTAGGCAATGGAGGTAGGGTCCTCATCAACCAGTATATCAATGTGCTCATGTTCCCTCTCCCTCCAATGGACATACATCCTGTTCCATGGAAGATAAAAGGGAGTTATCTCTTTCACTTTATCTCTTTTTCCAAGATTTTGAGGGTGTACGTGGGTTGTTTTGGTCACAATCGCATATGTACATAAGAAGAATGTTTTCTGCCTAAGTACATATGTGGGTTGTCCTTGGATAGCTCGCGTACATGCAGGGGTGCTCTCTTTAAGAGAGCACACCCCCTCAAAAACAAAAAACAAAAAGCATAAGAAAGGAATTGGAAAGAAAGAGGGATGAATTTCTACTTACTTGTTCCAAGAAGAAGTTTGGTTCATCCACTGAAGCTACTATAATCAATTTCTTTAGCAAAGGGGATTTTTCTCCTTTTGGTCAATTTTCAAATTGCAATGGTGAAAATGAGTTGTCAGCTTCTATTTATAGACTTTTTTGGTCCTTTTTGCCAGTTTTTTGACCCCCTTTGTCGTTTTTCCTAGCCTGGGAATTATTTGATTCTATTCCTGAGTTTCTTATTGGATGTTATCATAAACGTTTTCATTTTGGTTTGGTAACTTTTTGGGGATGGGTCACTTTAAATGTCCTTTGGTAAAAGTCATTTTTTTCAACTTTTTGCATATAAGTTAGGATTTCACCTCAACTTTTTGCATCTCGTTGTCTTTTCCTCTTTTCCATAGGATCAATCCCACCGAAGTGTGACACAGAACCTTCATTGCTTCTTTAGAAGTGTCGTGATTAGGTGGTAGAGCCTAACTTTACATGGATTCCCTAGATAAATCCTTGTTCCATTTTGGCGTCCATGTTGTCTATAATGACTATAGGCGAGGGAGTCCCTATTAGTCCTGTCATGATTACGAGATTGGGCCTCATTAGTCTGATGCACCATCATTCTTGGCTTGACCCTCGGGACTCCCAAAATGAGAACTCTTTGTTGTCTTTAAAGCTTGCTTTGAAATCTGAAAGCAACATCCGACGAGACTATATTTATGATTTTTGATCTTGTCTAGATTAACTAAAAAAAGTAATATTATGGAGTCTTCTTTAATCTCTTTTCAGATTCTCTAAACATGAAAATATTGCAAAGCGATCTTGTTTCCATTCATGCTCACCAAAATCAAATATGAAGGCACATTTGTTCGACAGTAGTTTACCCCTTTTTCCATCCGGATGGTCAATTGTACGAACAAAGGTATGCTCTAGGAACTTTGGTTTACTAGAAGAGTATTCCCATGAGTAATTTTAACCCCTTTTTGGGCCCAAGGGACTAAATTTACTAAAAAGTAACATTCTCCTTGGTTTTGGTTTATCACCTTTTTTGGGCCTCGAATATTGTTTACGAAAAAGGAAGCCCCACAGAGTCCATATTTAAGCTCTTTTCAAACTCCCTAAAATTGAAAATATCGTCGAGTGACCTTGTTCCTTCACACTCATTAAATTGGTCCAAAAGAACATCTACTGGCATGAGTTTACCCCTTTTTTCGGCCTGTAGATTATAGAGGAAAAAGGTACACCTTGGGAGATATGTCTCGCCGGAAGAGTTCTCCTCAGTAACTTTTATACTTTTCCAAGCTAAGGGGACTAAATTCAGAAAAAGGTTCTGAGTCCATAGTTAAGCTCTTTTTAGACTCCTTAAAATTGAAAATATTTCCAAGTGATATTGTCTTTGTCACACTCATTAAATGGTTTTGAATAAACATCTTTTCAGTGTGAGTTTACCCATTTTTCGAACTAACTAGACTATCTTTGAAAAATATACTCCTTGGAGTCTTCTTTTATGTTTTTTCAGACTCTCTAAACGTGAAAAAACTACCGAGCTTACCTTATTTGGTCTCGTTAAAAATTACATTGAAGGGGGTTTCATTGTGTCTTGTTAATCGAATTTGCACATTTGTGTCTTTGGCCTAATGTTGGCTCCACGTTGCTCTCAACTAAACCTTTGAAGCATGCCTTATACGTAAGCCTTGTAGCACTTTTCCTCTGCGACCTAACACCTTGACCCATGGAGGAATTTTCCTCGAGTGTCCTTTTCCTGCACATGTCTCCTTTCTATAGGCATTAGTGTGTTCCTTGTGCCTAGAACTAGTATGCTTAATTTTCAACACTCATTCCTCCTTTTTAACATAGCATTGTTTTATTATTTTTCAAGCTCTTTAAAAAATTGAAAAATACAAAAGAAATCAAATAACCCAAAAAGAGGGGATGGGAAATATGTATTCTTTTTTGGCAGCACAATGAGTCACCCTTGGACAAAGCACATCCTTCCATTTTTTCATCAATCATTGGGATCTAATATGACCTTAGAAAGTTTTTCTCGCTACATAGAGTTGTGTCCTCCTCCATTTGGTTACTCTTCCAAACACATAGAGAGTTTGTTTTGCCTTTTGCATCGTGAAATTATGTCAATTTCATGCTTCCCGAGTCTGATCATCTTTTGTGCTTTTGTCCAAGGGAAGTTTCACCCAACTTGAGTCGGCCTTTCTGCAGTTTGTCTCTTGACCTCATGAGTCGGCCATCCCGAAAGTTCAGTCAAGTCCTGATTCAAAATTGACGAAGTTCTCTTCCTAATCATCAAGATCCTCTTGTATTTTCCTGACGATCCATCGAAGACCTTAGGGTAGTGATTTATACACTTCCATTATACTCCTACCTGAGTTTTGAATATCTTGAAGTTGTTTTTTGAGCTATGAAGACCTCATCTCCAGCTATCAGGCATTATTGGCTTCTTGAAGATGGATATTATACTTGTATATCTTTGATTTTAAGATGTAGAACCATTGTGTATTTCTTGTGGCTACACTTTATATAGTTATATGACATGGATATGTAGTTTATTTGATTTAAAACCATGTTTTATTTCATCCCGATCATGGGTATGCTCACATCAAAGAGACAATTGTTATTTTGTAGATGGCACCTCCCGAACTATGGTCCCAAGCTCACTCATTTTCATAAATTTGGTGAAGATTATTTAATTTATTTCAGCCATCAGATGCTCTTATGACCTCACACATTAGGGGGCATATGTTATAACCCTAAATTACTCTACACATGCATACATGGCCTTGGCCCTCTTACTTGCATTTTATGCCAAAGCACTGCTGAATTGCTCTTCTTAAAAACCAATTTTTTGAAGATGTATATTCCCTTCACCATTACTTCCCGCATACATACACATGATGCACCACTACAACTCACATACATATGCATGCTACACCATTAAAACCCTCCTATACTTGAAAAATTTTCAAAAAATAAAAAGTAGCAAGGAATTCGTCGAGATTACGGCCTATTGTGTACTTTCCCAACTAATCCACCTGCTATAGCTCGTCACCCAACCAAATAACCATCCTTTTGTCATATAAAAGGAGGTTTTGGGGTCTCATTTCACATCTAAGCATAATAAAAATGAAACTATGCCCGATTTCACTTCCCCTCCTTGCCCAAGATATTGTAGCCTTTTTGTGAGAATTGTCTCAACATTCCCTCATTAGCCCCTTCTCCCTCCATTTAACACATTCACTTCCCAAGAAGAGATCAGAAGGTTGAGAGGATAATTTTATACAAAGGTTCTCTTGGAGCTTGGTGAAGAGGAGCTCAAACAAGGTTCGTGGAACAATAGCTGACTTTGATTGTAAAGGTATAATCATTTTGTTATTAATAAAGGAATTATTTTTCCTGTCCCAAATGATGGTGTCTTGAATACTTTTGTTGATTTATGTTTTGACATTCTAACATCTAACCCTAACTTATATATGGAATAACATGCTTGTAGTTTTCTATTTTTCAATATTTGGATGCAGGTCAGCCCTGGGAGGAGGCATGTAGTCGATGAAACTTCCAAGCATGAGGAGGTCATCACCAGACGTGGGATTAGAGTTATAGTTACCCGATCTCCTTTTTCTTTATTTATTCATATGAGTTTTGGTATGTTTGGGGTAGTATAGAGAATTAATTGACTTTTAGATGGTTAATCGATCTTCCTACATTCTAAACCCTGGTGTAGTCATAGGGGGTTTTTCCTGCTAGAAATCAACAAATTATATTCCTTACACTTGTTCCCCGAAAAAATATTTTTCATCAAAATTATAGCAGAGAACCTTGAGTTGGCATTCAACTATTTTTTCCTAGGTTAATTTTTGGATCTTGAGAGGGGTGGGATGAGGGGAAGGGGTGCTAGGGAGAGGTTGCAGAGGGAAAGAAGGTTTGGGGTGTTGGGAAATATCAACATGTTGAGATTCCTTGGTAGGTTGAGTAGCTTTGAACCAAGTTTGGGGGCGAGTAATGAGGACTTAGGCTCTAACGTTATCCTTGAGGACACTGATAAAGAATTCTCGGAAAAAAGTATCGTACATTCCCTCTTTTCTGAAAACTAATTTATCAAATGCAACTATAAACTCTTCCATTGTATGTGATTGTTTCAATTCGATCATCCGACCCAGGAAGTGTTTATCAATGTCAAAGTCGTCAAATAGTTCAGCCAAAAACTAGGTCCAAGACACATATCCTTGGCACCATTTTTTATGCCAATTCCACCATTGCCAATCTTCAGGGTCCAAATAAAGGACATCGTAACGAATTTTGGCCAAGTCATCAGTGATGCCATGCAAGGAGAAGTAGTGTTCCATTTGAGTGACCCCACTAATGGGATCTGATCCATCAAGTGTGTTCACCTCTACTCTTGGAATACGTAGATCATGATGAAAAGGGTTGGACTAAAAATGCTAGGAATTGGAGGAAGTGATAAATTTGAGGTTATAATGTTGGTCGGATGAAGAAGGGATTCCATAAATGGGTAGTTTTTATAGGATCTTAGAAGCAAATGAGTCAATTTGAGACTCAAGGTGGGATTCAAGGTGGTTGGAAAGGTGGGAATTGATTACCTTCTTTAGTTCCTCTTTTAGGTAGTACATTTTTTACTCAATGTGATTAGATATGAGGTTTTCAAGGTCTTGGTTTCTAGTGTTGTCAATGGTGAGGGGAAAACAAAGGAAGAGGTGGGAAAGAAAGGTGGGTGAAAAGGGTGGGTGGGTTCATGGAAAAAGAAGGCTAGGAAATGATAGGTATCACTATGATAAGGACAAAAAGAGGAGTCCAATGGAATAGGTCCCAAGTAGGGGTGTCAGAAGGGGGTCGGGGACACGGGAAAAAAAGGATAAAAAATTATAGGGACCACTACGATCATGATGAAAATATGAGTCCAATGGGATAGGTATCAAATAAGGGTGTGGGTAGGCCTAAAAAAGTATGGAAGGCTTCATCATGTACATGATTCCAACTAAAAGCATTCTTTTTAAGGAGAGCATCGAGAGGTGATGTAATTTTTCCATAATTATTAAAAAATGTCTATTAATATCTCGTTAAACCCATAAAACCATGCAAGATATTGAGATTTTTTGGGTGAGTCAAATCCTGCATAGCTTCAATTTTCTTAGGATCCACCCTAAAACCATCCTTTCCAACAATATGACCCAAATACTCCACTTTTGAGGCTCCAAAGGAACATTTAGATTGTTTGAGGAAAATTTGGTGTTGAGAAAAGAGATGGAGAACTTGATCCACATGATAAAGACGAGTTTTCCATGTTTTACTATAGATGATAATATCATCAAAGAGAACTAAGACAAAATGCAGGAGAAAAGGACGGAAGACACGATTTGTGAGACTTTTGAAAGTGGAGGGGTCATTACACAGGCCAAATGGCATGACCAAAACTCATAGTGGACCTCATGAGTTCGAAAGGTTGTCTTAGGATTGTCAACCTCTTTCATACATATCCACTAGTAACCATAACAGAGATCAAGTTTAGTAAAGTAGTGAGAACCACTCAATGCATCCAATAGATCATCAATGAAAAGAATGGGAAACTTGTCTTTGATGGTGAGTTTGTTGAGAGCACAAAAGTCAAGACACATGTGCCATGTTCCTTCTTTCTTGAGGACTATGAATACATGAGAAGAATAGGGGATGGTACTATGGAGAATGAAACCCGCGTCAAGAAATTCTTGAACAATTTTCTCCATTTCATTCTTCTGGGAAAATGGATGAATATATGGGCGGACATTGGGAGGAAGACTTCCCAGAAATAGAGGAATGTAATGATCATGAACACCATGGGAAGGCCATAGAGAGTGGAAAAAATAGGTTGGTGTTTGGAAGGTATAGATTGGAGGTTAATTTTGGGTATGTGTAATATTCTATGTAAGATTAGTGCATTGCATCGGGGGTGCAGGGGGGAAAATCTCCCCACGCGAGTGTCGGGTGTAGTGGCCCCGATAAAAAAAAAATTGCCTCGAGAAATGTGTCACATATTTAGGTGGTTTTTCTACACATTGTTTTTTGCCAATGGTTTTCTATTTCCAGTTAAGGAATTAGGGTTGTTGACTAATCCAGGTCATTGGGTTAGGGTTTTGGATGTCGCTGGATCCTATATGTATATTGTATTGTAAACAATGTAACATTGTGAATGAATATAGAATATGTTGGTTTTCCCAGTTTTGGGTTTCCAGGGGAAAAATACCTGTGTAATGTTTATATTTTCCATTGTATCTTTTCTGTTCTTTTACTGAAAATATGTTTGCAGTAAATATTGTACAAGGTTAAAATCTACATTTGGTATCAGATCTTTGTTGGATTGATGGGGATGCCTTTGTGGTCAAGGGTTTGGCTTGGGACTATGATAAGCCTTGTTACAGTGGGAGATCTGTGGTATTGATTTTTAAGGTGAAAAGAAATGGCAAGCAATTCGAAGATGGAGATAGAGAATTTTAATGGGAAATGTTTTGAGCTGTAGAATCTCACGATGGAATATATGTTGGTGGAAAGAGATCAATGGATCGTGGTATATCCAAGTACTTTACCTATAGGAATTTCAGTAGATGACTGAAAATGTTTGGATCGGAAGGCAAAGAGCACAATCCGACTGTCTCTCAGATTCAATATTACTGAATTTGTTATAGAAAGCTACATCCAAGGATTTATGGGATAAGTTTGGGAAGTTGTATCAATATAAGTCCCTAGTAAATAAACTATTCCTAAGAAAGAATATTTATAAGATGGGCATGAGAGATGGAGACTCAGTGGCAGAGCATTTGAATGCATTCAATACTATGGTAAGTCAGTTAGTATTTGTTGACATTAAAATTTCAAATGAAGATAAATGTATCAATTTATTTTGTTCTTTACCATACTCGTGGGATAGTCTGGTTATGGACATAGGTTGTAATACAACTGCCTTGAATTTTGATGAAGTGGTATCATCCTTGTTGTCGGAGGAGATGAGACAAAAGAATATGGAAGGACATAGCATAGATGTATTATTTGCAAGAGGATGTTCCCAGGAAAGAAATATATCTAAGTTCTCAAGTGGGATATCTAAGTCCAAGGGTAGATCTAAATATCCCAGAAAGTTTTTAAAGGTATGTTGGAGATGTGGAAAAGAAGGGCACTACAAGAAGCAATGTAGATCCAAAGTTGAGAAAAAGAAGGTATCTGAAGAATCTCTGTCTACAGAAGAAAATACCTCGAAGGAAGGAGGGGATGTGTACTTGGATTCTTCAAGCACACATGCAGATCATGAGGCAAGGTTGGTTGACGCAGGTGCATCATTTCATATGACTCCCCATAGGGAGTGGTTCTGTGAATATGAAAGGTATGATGGAGGTAATGTTTTCTTAGGTGATGATTCGACAACAAGAATAATAGGACAAGGAAAAGTCAAGTTGAGGCTCATAGATGGAAGGATTAGAACACTGTCGGGTGTTCTGCACATCCTAGGTTTGGCCAAAAATTTGATTTATATAAGCAAAATGGACGATGCAAGGGTAAAAAAATATTTGAAAATGAACCCTGCAAGATGGTTGGAGGAGCAATGGTGTTGTTGAAGGGAATTTGGTTTGGAAATTTGTATAAGCTGGAAGGAAGCACTATTAGTGATGGGTGTAATAGTTCCATTGTTCTTGATATTGGATTTGAAGAAGAAAGAACTCCTACAGTCTCTGGATAAAAGGTTATGTTGTGGCATCAAAGACTAGGGCATATCGAAGAGAAGGGTCTTCAACTACTACATGTTAAAGGTATGGTTGAAGGTATGTCTAAATGCCCTCTGGATTTTTATTTTTGTGAACATTGTCTATATGGGAAGTAGAATTGGGTAAGATTCCCTTCTGGTGCAACGAGGGAAGAAGGAATTTTAAAACTAGTTCACAGTGATATTTTTGGACATATGTCGATCCCATCATTGGGAAATTTTTTGTACTATGTCTCATTTATAGATGACTTCTAGAGGAATACTTGGATATATTTCCTCAGGAAGAAATATGAAGTCTTTGACAGTTTTAAAGAGTTTAAGTCTCTTGTTGAGAATCAGACAGAGAAAAGAATTAAGGTGTTGAGGACAGATAATGGTGGAGAGTTCT
>WSFP011466417.1:0-18306 GCA_009831015.1 Picea engelmannii
CTGGGAAGCTAGGGTGGGCCTCGTTGCCTTACTATCTTGAGCACCCGGCAGTCATTTGGCCAAGGGAGGAGGAAGTTCAAAGCACAAACATAGTTTAGGGGGAGGGAAATAAAATTTATCTAACTTTTAAACAACTCCTTAAATATCTAGTTGCATAGATCATCCATGTGTGTCTGGGGGACTTAGATGCATGATTAGGAACACACATTAATAATAATTTCAAGCTTATATCTTTATTGCAACTTCATGGTGAATGTCTTTGATGTTTTATTGAGCAACTAAGTTAAACATTGAATATTTTGTTGCTTTTGCTTATTGTGGTGTGAATCAAGAAGGGGTTGAGTATCCCACTTGGGGAAGCATCACCTTCTTTGATTCTTGAGTGCTTTTATGGTTGCCAGTGAAGGCGGTCCAATAGAGTAAGTGCTATTGGGGCATGCTTGGCTCATGTGTTGATCTCACTTACATCTTCTTGTATCTTTGTATTTTTTGTATATTGTGTAAACATTGTAACAATTGTAATTCTTTTGTAAGTAACTTTAATCTTTGATTTGGGGTATTTTAACTTGTTCATATTGTAATACTTTTGTAATAAACCACCCTCAAACTTAGTTGACCCCATTGCCCAACCTTAGGCACTAGTCTTAGTTGACTTAGGGAAAGGGTTGATTGACATATAGATAGACTTGCACTTTGCATTTGTTGCCTTTGCATCATAGACTAGTTTTCCCCTTTAGCCTTTAACAAATTAAAACTAACTCCTAGAACCTTAAACACTAAAATCAATCTAGTAACTAGGGACTACCCCCCTTGGCTTCCCTAGGAGTAAGCCTAGAAGGAAGAGGTTCCAGTCAAGGTGACAGTGTGGACTGAGAACCTAGGCATTGTGCCTCCGAGGACACACTAAGTGAGCCGGACTTAGCTCACGTTAGCAAGTGTGTATTAGGACGGCAACAACCCACTTAAACCCTCTAAATATTTATGTTCTTAATTTATGTTTTTTTCCATACTCTTTTGGCATTCTAACATACTTAGATAGAGTTTTTAAACATATTTTACTTGCTGAAATTTACACAGAAAATTTATGGTTATTGCTAACAGAAATTTTCCCAAGTTTTTGATGTTTTTGCAGCTTTTCCAGCAAGTTTTGTTTGTTGATTTGTTGCAGATTTGCACTAAAATAGGAGGATCTACAGCCCAAAAGGGGCCCAAAACGTCAAATAGAAGCCTCCTAAGTTGGGGTAACATCTTCCCAACTCTTTCTCTTTCTTCTTCTATTGTAAGCCCCAAGAGAGTCTCTAGGGCTTGCACTTCTCATAAAAAGTAATTTTCTGCGTTTTTACTTTTCATTTGCCTACACCTTGCATAGTGGATTGGCCAAGTCACCCATGCAAAATCGTAAGGCTAGGATCTAGTTTTAATTTTTTGTTTCAAGTTTCATTTTGTTTGCCCCACTTGTCCTTAAGACAAGGTTGTGTGGCTAGGTTTACTTGCTTTCCTTTTCAAGTTAAGTTATTTCCTTTCTTGCACTCTTTTGCCGACACCTAGCAAAGAGGATTGGCTTTGCCACCCATGTTATATCGTAAGGCTAGTTTAGTTTGTTAGATAGTTGATGGTTTATGCTTCTAGTTGCTCTTTCAAGTTCATGTGATATCTTTATAGTTTAGAAGCATTTAATTTTGTTTACCATCTTGCTTAAGCCCATGGAGGCATAATCTATCTACTTGTACATTTCTTTCAAACATTTCTCATTTCTTTTCTTTCAAGCACTTGTCATTTTCATTCAAGCACATAACTCAAGTAACCTTAATTTGTTTAATCAATCTATCTTAATCTCAAGGGGATCAATCTTTTAGTTTAATTAGGTCACCTTTAACTGTCTCAACTTTCGCTATCAAACAAGGAACTTGTGGAGGCGGCTTGGGGTACTTGATCAGGGATGATCTCACGGCACTAGGTGTCCCCCTTGTTGAGCACCCTTATTTCCTGGATTGACCTGTGAAGCTAGGGTAAGGTCTTGTTTGCCTTGCTTCTTGAGCACCCAGCAATCCTTTTGGCCAAAGCGGTGAGAGTTTTGGGGAAGTCATCTAGTCTAGGATAACACATTCACTTAATTAACCACAACTCTAAAATCTACTCACAAGTAACCTATGGTTTAACTTCACATTTTATGTGGTTCATGCTCTTCACTTTCTGCAATTTACTTTTAAAATTATCTTTTAAGCATCGTAATAGAGCATCTTGTGGTAGTTGAGTTGTTGAGCATTAGTGCCCGTGGAGGCTTTACTTCAAGTTTTATCTCTTCCTCTAAAAGTTGTGCACTTGTGCCCATTGGTGGCTTTCATGCATTGTGTTGTCTCCTCTTGAAGTTGCACATTGGTCATCTTGAGCAACCCTTGAAGTTGTGCACCTCTCTTGGGGCACTTCATTGTTTGGGTTTTGATGTTGAGTTTGATGTTGATGCAATCTTGATCTACTTCCTTTCTTTCCTGCAAAATCGAGATTAGATCTAACAAGTGTTTGCTTATTTCATTTGTAGACTACTGTAGCTTTGTATATAGTTGTGTTCTTTAGATAACTATTCTTTATTTGTTGTAACTATAATTCTTTTGTATCTAATCTAACTTGTAAAGTTGTTCTTTGGTTTGTTTAATCTCTTGTTGTAACTTAATTGACCCCATTGCCCAACCTTAGGCACTAGTCTTAGTTGTCTTAGGGAAAGGTTTGYTTTTGCATTGAAATTTTGCATTTGCATTGCTTGCCTCTCATTTAGGCTAGTTTCCCCCTACCCTTTARAAAAATAAAATTAACTCCTAGATTTCACCTAATAACTCACATAGTAACTAGGGTCTACCCCCCTTGGCTTCCCTAGGAGTAAGCCTAKACGGAAAAAGTTCAATTCGAGGTGACAGTGGRCTTAAACTTAGGCATTGTGCCTCTGAGGACACACTAAGTGGATTGAGACTTAGWCCACGTTTGCAAGTGTGTATAAAGACGGCAAYAGGGTGCATGGACACTTCACTCTAAACTTCATCTGCARTTCGACAAGAAGTATCTATAGTTCTATACTCAACTCARCAATGCACATGGGTTCTTTGCATGGCTAATTCGACCTCAATTATGGAGAAAAGCAGGAGGTCGCTCAAGGTGAAGGGGGGGGKTTTTTCTTGGCAACAGCATTCGTCTCCCATTCTCTATTCTTCTATCTTATTTTACTCTGTGCARGGGATATCACTGGATCAGTTTTGTATTTGTCTCTATGGTGCAATCAACCTTCTGATTATTGCAAAATAAAGTTTGACTATGCCTTCTCTYCGTCTCTTGGAACTTGTTGGTACATTGTTGTTTCTTTGCATGGCATTCCAAAAGTTCTTAGGCCTTTATTTTGATAATGTTTATCACTTAGAAYRCCCTTCTATCTCTTTCTTTACATTYCTTAAGCAATTRCAAATGGAAAATTTCCTCTGAATTATTACAAAACTTTTCTCAGCTCATCTTTGGTTGTTTGATTGCATGCCAAGGATTATTTTATGCRTTGTTTTACAAGTTTATAAGCAGATTTACAGGGTAATTCCAATGCATGAGYAGCTAGGGACCCCCCCTGAGGTTGGGAAAGGACCAACCCAAACGGAGAGGAGATTTGTCGGTGACAATTTAGGCAAAATATCCTATATGCTAACATTGATTTCTCACTACAGATTTCTKAAGTCATTACATTTCCTACAGTGCAYATTTYTGTGCTAACAAATTGGCGTCGTTGCCAAGGGATTAGTCGTCAATCCCTACAAATCTTAACGACATCRGTGAGTTCTTTCATTTTTCTTTTATTTTCAAACTCACYTGGTGACYTTGTTGTTTACTAGATTGAATCCATACTGGATAAGTCAAGAAAATCACCAAGGTTTGATCCTTCTCAAGCTTTGTTTCCATCCTTTAAYGAGCCTAAACATTTGTTCTGAAATAGACAGATAGCAACACYTGGGATCCCATCGATCACAACTATTGRCCCTATTCTTGCATCTACATACCAAGTTGTTTTTCAAMCRTCCACAACTAGAAGTACTTTGGTAAGAACATCAACGACTAGTTCATCGGTTGTGGTAAGTATTCCCTCTATATCTTCATCCTTTATTTCTTCAATTTCAATTCTTGTTGGTACAATGGCATTTYGATTTTCTCTCACTGTATATGCACCTTTGGATCCAACTCAAATTCCTAGACAACCCCATGCTTTGCCGACAAGGGAATATGGTGAACGCCTCCCAAAGTTCGCAGAAAATAATGTTGTCACAGTTGAAGATCATGTGAACGCTTTCTTGAAATTCATTGATGACTTAGAAGTTGAACACAAAGATGTTGTTATGAAGATGTTCATGCAGACTTGTTAGCACACTTTTTCGCCCTCCAATTGAGCTGATATAACAGAAAAAACAGTGATGAAGAAGGTGTTAATTCAAGGAGAAAAAACCCAAATTGTCATGAGCAAGTCCCCTCTCTATTTGGGCTGGTGTGTGCCAACCTCGGAGGGGAGTCCCTAGGTACCAGGATGCTATTCGGAAGTCTGATCTTCGGCAATTAATGATAAAAAACAACAACAAAATTGCTTTGGACAACATGTAAACATACCACCAAAGTGTTAGGAAAAGATTGATTTAAGTAGCTTGGAGGGATCCTGCAGGGCTAGCACAAGAGAAGATAGAAGAAGCAAGAAAGAAACCACTTAAAAGATGGCTTAATATCACAATAAATGATAATAACTACTAATATAATTGCAAGAATAAAACAAGATACCAACAAGAAGGAAAGTTCAGAAACAAACACAAGACTTATTTATCATAGGCTTGCCAAAGGGTTGACTGCGCCACAATCAACAAGTCCACAACCGATACAATGACTATCCTTGCTCAAAGAGAGAGTAGCTAAACTGAAGAGAATGAGATAAGAGAGAGAAAGAAAGTATATGCCGCTGCTGCCAAAATCCAACCATAATGATGTATCAAAACCTCCAATATATAGCCAAGAGGGGGCGCACTTTACCACAAAACCATGAGGGAATTAGCATGCATGAATGAGAGTGGAGAAGAGATGGGTGGAAGAGGAAAAGGGTACATGCACAAGAGAAGAGGAGTAAGCCTCCCACGTGTGAAGAAAAGGGAGAGTGATTAAGGCATGGTAATAAAGAGTAGAGGGAGTAATGTGCATGGGAGTGTGGGAAAGGAGTAGTGTGAGAAATAAGAAGTGGAGAGTGATGAAAATAGAGGTTAGGGATAGGTCTTAGGTGCATGCTAGGAGAGGAGAGGGAATTAGCATGCATGAATGAGAGTGCATGCGCATAGATAAGGGAAAATGCACCCTAAAACTTAGGAGAATGCGTACTAAGACATGAGAGAAAAAGAAATAAACCCCCATGTGTGAGAAAGAAGGTGTAGACTAGGCACTCGAGAGGCTAGAAGCGCTAGGAAGTATGAGTGAGGGTGTGAGGTGGCACATGCAAGGAGAGAGGAGGGAATAAACATGAGGAAGAGCACCACATGTGTGAGGGAGAAGAAAGAGTAAGGGCACACTTGAGGAAGTGGGATGGGGATAATGAGAGGTGAATCATGCACTTTAGCTTTAAGGAGTGAAGGAAACGCATAGAGGATAAAATTAGGAATCCAACACATGCTCAAACACCAAATTTGGCCAAGTTATGCATGAATTAGCCAATGAGAGGGAATTCACCCTATTTTTTAGGGATTTAGTGTTTAAGAGAAAATTAAAAGGAATTTGGCAAAGTTAATGCGTGGAAAGTGGACATGGTGATCCGGATTTTGTGAGCAGGACGAAATGAATATAGATTATTAAAATATGCTTAACACAGAATAACAGAGATACAGTAAAAATGGTTTTCTATTCAATAACAAAATAAGCTAAAACTATAAAATGCAGCGGAAAACAAGCTTGCTGGAATGGTGATGGCTTATCTCTGAGAAGAGATGTGGCGACTACACTCATTCGCAAGAAGATGATTACAATGAAGCTTTGAAGGCCTTTTTACAATAAATAGGAATGTCAAAAACCCTAGACATCTAAAAACCTAACCCTAGGAGATGAAGCACCAAAAGTCATGTGGGCCCCGTTTGGGTAAGTCAGTACATCAACTTCTCGGGGTCGTAATTTTTGCATACGATCTTCGTTTTAGGCGCACAATAGCCCGTTGGAAAGATATCGTCGAGGAGATTCATTTTGGGGGCTCAATCATGCCTTCAACTATATTTGAGAAGCTCGATCACGAAAAACCTTCATTTAGGCCCTCAAAATGGCCCTGGAAGTTAAAATTGTTAAAAGTAGTAAATCGCCAAAATTGCCAGAAAATTGTTTTGAGCAAGTTGGAAAAGGTGGGTGGCCACCAATATCCACTTGGATTAATCCTCCCTCCTTAGGAAGCAATGGTATCCATTGCGTTGAGTTCCCCCATCAGATGAGGAAATTTTTGTTGAATTTGGCCCCGGGTGAGCCACTTACCTTGGTGCAGGAGTTGCCCTGCTTTGACGACTCGATAAAGCTGGATCCTTTGTTGTCAAGTGCCCTTGATCTATGTGTCCACAATCTGATCATTGGATGCCTATTGCATGCAGTCAGGGTTGAGCTATGTTGGTGTCAACTGCTCTGTTATCTCTGAGATGTCCAATAATGGTGGGAAATATGGCCGAAAGAGAGCCACGTTGAAGATTGGGTGTAGGCCAAGGAAAGGGGGAATGTTGAGCTCAAAAGCATTGTCACCCACAGCCTTGGTGATGGTGTACGGCCCATAACAGAGTGGGTGAAGCTTCCAATGGGGCCCTGTAAGGCGTTATTTCTGCAAGTGCAACCAAACTTTGTCTCCCACCTGAAACTTATGTGGCACCCGATGTTGATCATGGTGCTGCTTATACTTGGCATTAGACTTCTGTAAAATATCCTGAACCTGTTGGCGGATGTGTTGGATCTGCTCAATGAACCGGGTGTCTTTGTCAGCTTCTGGTGGAGCAGGGGACGAGTCGGTCGAGGTGGTCACTAGGGGTAATGAAACATCCATGGGGCCCAATGGTTGGAATCCCAACCCCACCTGAAAGGGGTTGTGGCCAATTGAGCTATGCAGGGCTCGATTGTAGCTATGTTGGACATAGGGAAGACTCTCATCCCCTGTGCAGGGGTGTTTTGAATTGTACATGCACAGGATATGTACGATCATCCGATTGACGACCTCAGTTTGGCCATCTGTCTAGGGGTGGAAGGCAGTGGATTTGGTGAGCTTCGTATCCAGCAGTGACCAAAGGCTCAACCACAATGTGCTAAGGAATCAACTGTCACGGTCTGAGATAATGGTTTGTGGGATCCCAAAATGTACCCATACTCATTCAAAGAAGAGCTTGGCAGTGGCTTCTATTGTGATGTTCTTCTTGCAGGCCGCTAGAATCGCCATCTTGGAAAAACGATCAACAACCACAAAAACAGTCATTTCCCCTCTTGGTGGACGGGAGGCCCGACATGTAGTCCATTGAGATGGATTCCCACGGCCTGTCAGGAGTAGGAAGAGAGGTGTACAAGCCCTGTTTCTTAGTGGTCGGTTTGGCAATAGCGCGGGCGGTGCAGGACCTGATATACTTGCCAACATCCTATCGAAGTTTCGGCCAGTAGAAATGTTTTGTAGCACTACCACTGTCTTTTCGATGCCAAAGTGTCCTGCCACCCAACTGTTGTGAGCTTCCCAAATCAGTTTCTCGCGCTCACTTGATGGAACGCAAAGATGGCCCAGACGACACAACAACCCATCTTGAAGATGGAAATTAGCGACCACTGAGTTCGCACCCAACATTTGGTAGGTGGTGAAGAAGTCAGGGTTTGTCTCGCAGAGGTGGGGCCATCTGGAGGTCTCGTGGCCCCAAGAATCTAGCACTGTGGTGAGTGCCGCGACTGGAGGTCGATTGAGGCAATCAACAACTCGATTGGTACTTCCTATTTTATAATTGATGTTGGGGTGGAACTGTTGTAAGTATGTGGACTAATTTTGATGGCGGTCATTCTGCAATTTTCCTTAGGTCTGCATGAACTGTAGTGGCTCGTGATCAGTGTGGATGATTGTTTCCTTCCCAAGAATGTAATGTCTCCACTGGCGGCAGGCTTGCACAATGGAGTACATTTCTTTGTCGTAAGTAGGGTACTTACAGACAACATCTGATAGTGTCTCACTATGATATGCCATGGGGTGGTCGTGTTGAGTGAGAATGGCGACCACAGCATAGTTTGAAGCATCTGTCTCGATATCAAAGGGATGTTGCAGGTCTGGTAATGAAAGTACTAAGGATGAGCACAAATGATTCTTCAAGTCATCGAAGGCTTGTTGTTGGGACAGACCCCACACAAATTTTGCCTTATCGTCACCCCTAGTTACTTGGTTGAGGGCCCATGCAATATGAGAGAATCCCAACACGAACCTACGATACAAATTGGCGAGGCCCAAGAAGCTCCGAAGTTCAATGAGTGTGGTTGGGGTTGGCCAGTCACAGATGACCTAGATCTTGGTTGGATCCACATGCACACCATGTCGATCAACGATTTAGCTTAAGTAACGGACCCTATCCATGCCGAAGGAGCATTTTTCCAAGTTTGCATATAGTTTGTGTTGTCGCAGGGTGTGCAGAACCTGCTGAATATGCTGCAAGTGTTCTACCCAAGTCTTCTTGTAGATGAAGATGTCATTCAAATACCACTACAAAAGTATTGGTGAAAGGTCGTAGGATATCGTCCATCATCCTCATAAAATTTGTTGGAGCATTTGTCAAACCAAAGGGCATGATTAGCCATTCAAAAAGACCTTTTGACTTAAAGGCGGTCTTCCATACATCTATCTGTTCTATTGGGACATGGTGGTAGCCAAACTTCAGATCAATCTTACTGAAGTATTTGGCCCTCGTGAGCTGATCAAGGAGGTCGTCGATTCGTGGAATCAAGTACCAGTTTCGGATTATGATTTTATTCCAGGCCCGATAATCAATGCAGAGTCGCCAGGTCCCATCTTTCTTCTGCACCAGCACGATTGGGCTCCCACAAGGCGATGAGCTGGGACGTATGTGCCCCTTGTGGAGCAGTTCTTGGTTCTGCCTCTTGATCTCCTCGTTTTCTAACAGAGATCGGCGTTAGACTGGCCCATTGGGTAGCGATGCGCCTGGGATCAAATCGATGGGATGCTTGACCTGTCAGTGCAGAGGTACCCCGGTAGGAGAGGAGAAGATATCTGAGTATTCTTCGACAACCTTATCCACTTGCTTCTGTTGTGTGGAGAGATCAATCGTGGAGGCCCTGGATGTGGCTGCGATCTTCTGCTCACTCTGAGAGCGAATCACGAAGACAAATTTCTCAGTCTGAGAGATGACCTTCCTGCATTGCTTGGCAGAGATCAAGGAAATAGCATTAGGACGGATTGCCTCGAGTATCCTGTACAATTTCTTGTTCAAAGTAATAATAACACTACGAGGCCTAGACTCATATACAGCTTGACGTTTCCATAAATAAGGTTGGCCCAAAAGAACATTACAAACTTCGAGAGAAGCAACATCACACAATACCTCGTCTTTGAAAGGCTTGATGTCGTACGACAGTCGACACTGTTGGCTGACGCGAAGATCGCTTCCTTGGCGGAGCCATCCAATGGTGTAGGGTTGTGGGTGCGGCGTTGTCAACAGGGCCAGCCGCTTGACGACCTCTGCCGAGATGAGGTTCTTCTAGCTACCGCTATCAACGATGAAGTGCAGCGGGGTGCCTTTTACCCACATCTGTGAATGGAAGAGGTGCTCGCCTTCTTCTGGCTCGTCTGGTTCACCAGGCTGGAGCTTGGTGGTAGAAACCGTGCCATTGGGTTCCACATCAATGATTCGTCTTCCCCTTTCTGGTTCTGACTCAGAGTCAGAACCTGCATCTAATTCAGAGGCTTTCACTTCGGCCACCAGCCACCGCTTTGAGAGGAAATTAGCAGTGTTATGCCAAGGGCTCTTATGGAAGTCGCACCACTTCCCGGTATCTTTCTTTGTCTTTCCAGTGTCCTCCTTTGCTTGCGGCTTGGACTGGTTGTCCTGATATTGTCCATCTTTTCTCTGTCCTTTGTTCTGTGGGTTAGGGCCGCCCCTTCCTGGATTTTGCTGTGAGGGGTTCCCAAGCCCAAATTGTCACGTCTTTTGTTTGAGCTTCTGCTCGATTTTGACGACATATCGATAGGTCGCACCCAAGGACGAGATGTCCAAAAATTCCATTTCGGTCTGGATGTATCTATGCAGAGCACCACGATACTTGACCACCAGATGTCGCTCTGAATCTTTGATACCCAGCTTGGTGCGCAATGTATGGAATATATTTGTGAACTCTGGCACCGCTTGGTCTCTTTCTTGCCGCAGTGTGGTCCATTTGGTATACAAGTCGTCATAACTTCTGACAGGGTAGTATTGTTCCTTAATAGCATCCCTGAAGGATTCTCAAGTGGTCGCGACTATAAATAATGAGGGTTCCTCTATTTCCTTTTGCTCACAGAAAGTTTCCCACCAATCTTTGACATGGGAAATGGCTTTGAGGAGTGCAAAAGTAATATTTTCTTTATTCGAAAAATTATGGACAGAAAAATACCCTTCTAGTAGATTCAACCACTTGTCTACAGCATCTGCGTCTATCTAACCTTCAAATATAGGAATATCGAAGTTGATTTGTACCTTGAAGGGGGCGACATCTCCGCTCGAGGAAGGTGCGCCGCCTGTTGGTAGTCGCCAAAGGATTTGCGCGAAACTATCCATCATCTCGTTCCTCTATTGCGTGAGGGCTTCCTCAAGCAACATTTTGAAAGGATCTTCTGTCCCGTCATCTTTCTTTTCTCCTACCATGAGAGGTCGCTTGTGCGTGCGAGAGCTTTTGTCCTCAAGAGAAACAAGCTCGAGAGCCAATTATTACTACCCTGACCTCGTTGGGGACATGCATTAAGACGACAAGGAGAAAACCGCTCTGATACCACTGATCCGGATTTTATGAGCAGAACGAAATGAATACAGATTATTAAAATATGCTTAACACGGAATAACATAGATACAATAAAATTGGTTTTCTATTCAATAACGAAATAAGTTAAAACTGTAAAATGCAGCCAAAAACAAGCTTGTTGGAATGGTGGCGGCTTATCTCTGAGAAGAGATGTGACGGTTGCGCTCATTCGCAAGAAGATGATTACAATCAGGCTCTGAAGGCCTTTTTACAATAAACAAGAATGTCAAAAACCCTAGACATCCAAAAACCTAACCCTAGGAGATGAAGCGTCAAAATTCGTGTGGGCCCCGTTTGGGTAAGTCAGTACATCAACTTCTCAGGGTCGTAACTTTTGCATACGATCTTCATTTTCGACGCACGATAGCCCATTGGAAAGGTATCGTCGAGGAGATTCATTTTGGGGGCTCAATCATGCCTTCAGATATCATTGAGAAGCTTGATCCGGAAAAACCTTCATTTAGGCCCCTCAAAATGGCCTCGGAAGTTAAAACTACTAAAAATAGTAAATTGCCAAAAAACTGTTTTGAGCGAGTTGGAAAAGGTGGGTGACCACCGATATCCACCTGGATCACATGGCGAGTAAGAGAAAAGTTAGTGAGAAAATTAAGCGTTGATTGGATCAATTACCCATGTGAGACTGCCACCTCACCCATGTGCCCCCTTTAATTAATTAATTCTTGACTTTAATGTTTTTTACCTTGGAAAGTGCACCCTATCATCAAATGATGTCAATTAGATGCCACATATCACACTAAATCAACGCCACATGTCGTAATTTGACCCTACCACTTGTCACCCCTAGAGCCAACCACTCTTGCTATAAATAGAAACCGCTTAAAAAAGGGTCCAGCTCCTCAAATTTAGGATACTATCAAAAACATCCAAGATGACTAGGAGAACACCGTCATGTATCACATGTCTAAAAATAGACACTGCTAAAAATAGAATGTCCTCACATGTCAATGATATCATACTCATCGGATTCAATTTTCCAAGAGGATTCCAAATATGCAATCAGAATCGACATGCGAGCCCTGGTGCTCCACCTACTAAAAATAGAAATATATCAATCATGTCATCCAGAAAAGGCCCAAAAGACTCAGAATGTCTCATGGATCAATATTTCACACTCAGAATCTCAATCTGAGGCCTGCAGCTCAACCTGCTAAAAATAGAAAGTACTCGCATGTCACCCAGAAAAATGTCATCAAGCTCAATATCATGCAAGGACCAACTCTATATGCTCAAAACTGTCAACTGGGTCTCTAATCATTGTCTCCTAAAAAGTAGGGTCACCTGCTATATATAGACTTCTCTCTCAAATGTATGGGAAACCAAGCTAGCTCTAACACTAAAATAAAAACAACCATATATCGATCATGCACCTGTCTCTGATGGGAACCAACCTCTGATTCACACAAGTGTTAAACTCTAGGAAAATCTTTGAATGCCAGCCCAAATAGTACATGTTGGCTCTTAACCCTCTTAATTCCATTGATGGATGGGATTCATTCAAACGTCGGTTTACTGAAAAATGGGCGTATGGGAAAGTCAACTCATTTTTGTTAGATGTGCTCACCTCTATCCACAAGGAAGAGAATGAAAATGTCTATGAGTTCAATACTCGATTCTAAACTCTATAACAAGATTCCTCAAAATGTTAGACCCAATTCTGATATTGCTTTATTGTATATTCAAGGCATTTGATGGGTCTTTTCATTTCTTTCTCGAGGAAAACGAGGTATGTGATTTGGACTCTACCTTGGTCGTTGCTATCATAATCGAGAATAATATCATGGCAGCCCAAAAGGTTCAACTACCTCTCTCACGATTATTTGATCCACGGGCAAGAAGAGCTCAATGTGAATGAATGATCTGTGCTATCTAGAACCAAACCATCATTTGTATTATCCAAACCCCAATCTGTGAGGGGTTCCTTCGAACTACCCCACATAGAGTGACCTATTGAAGAGGAATGAGTCTGCGGGTCAATTTTTGTGTCTGTTGTGTTGAAGGGACCCGAAAAAGGGGGAGTTGCAAGGGAAGAGTTTAGGGAGGATGCCGGTAGAAGGAGTAAGGGAGGAATGGTGAGGAGAGGGGTTAGGGACAAAGGGGAGGTCAAGGGGAATGTGGGAGAGGGAGTCATAGAGTTGGGATTATTCATGAAAGGAGAGGAACGTTGGGAGGAGGGGGAAAAGGAAGGCGAAAAGGGAGAGTGGGGAGCAAAGGAGAAGGAAGAAGGAAAGGTGGAGTAGGGAAGGGAGACTAAGATGCACTGCCATGAGAACATGAAGATGTGACTCAATTAAAAGGGACGCAAGGCACTAACAGAGCACAAGTGCAATCAAACTGCCATAAATATTACCAAGGAGTAGTTTCGACCTATAAAATTCTATGGGATTAAGTTCCAAAGATGCTAGAAATGGGATCTGTGTTGCCACCCTTCTATCCATGCAAAATTATTGATATATATCAATATGGATCCAACCCTCCATTTTGAGCATTATATTAGAGCCAACCTGCAAGTATGGGACCAACCTATGAACTGTGAGAAGCCAATGGGAAGCTACAAGACTAGGCACGTGTGCTATGAGGAGTCAACCTACATGCTACGGGGAAAAGTACCCAAATGGTTGGAACAAAATACAACAATACAATACTTTGAATACTTTGCAAAAATCATACAATACAACTTTGGAACAACAGAAGGTTGGAACAAAATACAACAAAGTACCCAAATGGCTAAGGTACTCACGAACCGTTGATGTCCATACCCATATAATGTTCATGAACAGTCAATGCCAAATGGTGAATTTTGTAACATTAAGTTCACCTCGAATAATATCCATGTACATATGTGGAAAAGTAACACTCAGATTTATGAAGGTAAATTTGGTGTTAACATTGGCTCCATCTATGGGGCAATCCCTCCTTACAAGATGTTGAGAATCCCAGTACTCTGAATAAAGAAGACCTATAAAATAGGAACATGAGAAATCCCAATGAAATAAGGCCTCACATGTACAAGCTTCAAAGATATGATGAATGGAAGCTACACATGTTCAAATGATTGTAATCATTTTTGAATCTCCACAATGAGGTAATGAGTTGAAGTTGACCATGGGAGAAACCATCTAGTCAAGACTCACTAATGTCAATCCCTAGTGGACACGAGGCAACCCACCAGTACTGATAGTGGGTCCTAAGGTACAAGTACAATCCTATCAATGTGAATGAATGATCTGAACTCAAACACTCAAATGAATCATTGAGTCAAAACTCAATAATGAAAAGTAAATGCGAGGTAGACTGCCAAAGAAATCATCGAGTCAAAACTCAATAATGAAAAGTTCTGCCAAATGCGAGGTAGACTGCCAATAAGACTTGTGGACACCACGGACTAAGCTTCTAAATCAACCCCTAGAACAATTGTGTTGTAGTCAACGAGGGAAGATCCATTGGAAGGAAAGTAATGAAAAAACCTTCCAATCAACACGATGCAAATATATGGATGACAAAGATAAGGTAACAGTTACGATATCACTTCAAAATATAAACGCTCAAACTTGGCTTGATTCTTCTAACTTAGACCTTAAACCATGACCAACACAACTTTCTGCGACAACTTTATTTTGACTCAACATAAAACAAAGGCATGACTCGCTACCTTGAAAAACCACCATCTTGAAGTAAAACTTAATGACAGTATATTCCTTTGCATCGTTTGATCTAGCCCTTGGTCTAGGATGGACACCAAGCTGATCAAGTCGAATGCCTTCCATCTCTAGACCAATGGGTAGAGTAAGGTAGCCAACAACATGATTGTGCATCTTCTCAAGATGTACAACTCCAAATATCCATGCACATGGCATGAAAGCATTGCTTATGTTCAACATAGCTACCACAAAACTCTCCATAGATCTATTAACCACGGTCCCTTTTAAGTGTGCATGGGGTTCTAGCCATCGACCCCAATTGATATAGGATTCACCATTGCAACAACATAGGAAGACTTTTCCCATGCTCAAAATGAAACATACTATGCAACCAAATTTGTTGAACAGATCTAGCACGTCCACAAGAAGTTCGTGATATTCTACAAAAAAACAACACCAAGTACAAGTAGCAACACGAATAACATCAAGTTCCACACAAGTTCCAATTTGGTGACAAGGTGTGGTTGCACTTGCAAAAACTCACAGGGCCCAACAAAAATCTCGTACCTTTTTGCTATGAGCTTTACACCATCAACAAGGCAGTGGATGAGAATGTTTTCAAGTTGAATCTCCCACCTCACCTCGACTCGCACCCTCTCTTAAATGCAAAGTTGCTTCAGTCGAACTTCCCACCTCTGTTGGACACATCAAAGGTGGTAGAGAAATTGGCCACCACAGAGCTTAACCCTTATTGCATCAAACAAGCCACATTGGGCTGAATCATGGACACCAAAATCAAGAGCACTAACAAGAGGACATACAACTCTACCGAGTCGTGAAAGCAATGCAACTACTTCACCAAGTGAAGTGATTCACTTAGAACTAGATCCAACAGAAATTCCCCCACTTAATCAAGGCAATTGACACAATGGGGACCATTGCTTTCTAAGGGGGCACCACTGATCAAGGCAGTTGTTCTGGACCATCTCCAAAGCATCCTAATTTTGGGCAGTTTTCGGGTCTTGAACTTCCGACGCATTTGTTGGGCCCTAAACAATGTTTTTTTGGCCCCATTCCAATTCATACTATCAAAGATTTTGTCAACATCAAATATGATTCCTCTATCTGAGATCTCTCCAACAAGCTATCCTACACCTAAAACAATACTCATATGTAGAAGTTGTGACCCCAAAAAGTCAATGTGTCATTTGTATTCAACTTCTTGGGACCCACCTTTTGCCACCTTAGCTCCTAGGTTTTTAGGGTTTATGTTTTAAGGGTTTTTACACTCTCAGATTTCTTCATATTGTAATAAAAAGAGTTCTCTACCTCCAGGTTAAGGGCTATTTTTGAAGGAGCACAATTGCACATCTATTCTCAAATATAGCTACCACCATTATAGCCATTGTGTGCGTAAAATGTTTTTCACCATTGTTTCCTTAATAGATAATGGTTTTTAGTATCTTTTGTATTCTTTCTGTCATAGTTTGTGTTATTTCATTTCGTTCTCATTCTAATCCCACAGCCTAATCTGTGTCCATACACAATTGTTTTAGGTGTTTTAATGTCATTGATTTTCCATCATTTTATAAATAGTATTTCTGTTCTTGTAGTCTCAAGAAACACCTTAGACAATTTATCAAGAATAAATGAATTGATATTTAAAATTGTCTATTGGTTTTGAAAACACCTTGCTTTCCTATCATAACAAGAAGTCCTAAACATTTGGATCCTGAAGTTGAAAAAAAACATATTTCTGTTATACTATTTATGTTCATAGGATTTTGTACATGGGGATACAAAACAGTTCAATTGGATATTTAGCACATGGAGATCAAGACAAGGTCTTATCAACACTTATCACACAATGCCATCATAAAGTGAGATAGGAGACAGACCTGTGGTATGTATCCACTCAAATGATAGTGCTTCACTAGAAAGTTCATTAACTTGGAAGATGGCCTGTCATATCTGTTCAAAAACATGTAACAAGTCAATACTAAGAGTTATTCATGTGGGTTATATGTTTCGGAGAAGTAAAATGAAAAGTTAAGATTATTGTAGTATATCCTTGCCTGAACTATTAATTTCATTTTCTTTTATTCTTATCCCTTCCACTGGCAGTAAAAAGACATTACAAAAAGACATTACAATTTGTAGCTCTTGCTGAATAGATGGGTCCTACTTCAGAAATACTGATTCCATTAAGCAATAATAACAACTAGATGTCATTTTTATTCCAGCATACATATCTGGGACCTTGTTTTAAAAACCGGTCAAACCGGAACCAGAACCAGCCGGTTAGCTGCATGACAGGTTCGAACCGGAACAAAAACCGAACCGGCCAGCCGGTTCCATCATAAACCGGCCGGTTCGGTTCAGTCTTCCTCAAGCGGACCCACGGACTTCAAATACATTTTTTTTTGCTAAATGATAACCCTAACCTCCTCTAAACCCTAACAAAAGCCTATATAACCCTATCACTCCCCTCTAAGTGCCTCACACCTCTCTCATTCATCATTTGGGAGTATTTGGGAGCGTTTGGGTTTTGTAGCAGCATTGATTCTTGAAGAGCAGCATTGAGGAGCAGCATTGGGGAGCTTGTTATCCCCGATTTTAGGGATAACTAGGAGATCGTGTCTCGAGGCCCACAAGTCCCAAACATGGAGTACCGAGAGCAGGATTGACCTGAGCATGGCCCTGGAGGACCCATCCTTTTCTTCTTCCATCAGACTCGTCTTGTCAGCACAGCAGCATCCATCACCTTCGGCTTGGTCCTATATCGGAGGAGGCTCTTGCTCCATGCGGTAATTGGTCCAGGTATCATGGTATGTGTCACTTTTGATCATTAAAACCTTTAAATATATGCATCTGATTCCTTTTATCTCTAACAACTGCTTGGATATTACATTAGCCCACTTGACCACGCTCTAGGAAATTGACAGGGTATCCTAGCAAGCCTGTGCCCATAGGTCTGGGTTTGCCACTGGGGGATTTCTGAAAATCCATCGTCCGCTCCCATCATAGCACCACTATTTCATCTTATCTCCCGCTCACCTGTCCCATTCCCCTTGTCCGGGCATTGGGTTGACCTGTTTGTAGGATTGCACCTTATCTCGTGGGAAGGAGGGCCTAAGGCCCAGAAGGTAAAAGCAGCTGGTAAAAGATAAAAGCCTAGAAACAAAACCTCGAGATGCTTCGCCTAGGGATCCCCGAGAAGGCAATAAAAAGCCTCTCGGTAAGAAACAAGAGGGACCCGGAAAATATAAACAAGACCTAGTCAAGAGGATAGGGGGTCTCATCACGAGCCAGCCTATTAGGTTCATGGGTACCTAACAGTATGACACTGCCACCATCTGGTTACCACACCAGGGCAGTGACCTTTGGTTGCATGGCCAAGGGAAAGGGGGTCTCATCACGAGCCAGCCTTATCATCTCTGTGAAAGTACTTGTGAGTAACACTATCAGCTCTGGTCACCATGCCAAGGCAGTGTCCTCTGGTTAGCCCTTGAATAAAAAGAAAAAGAAGAAGAAAAAGCAAATAAAAGAAAATAATAAAGGCAAGAACGGGCTTGGAAAAATTGCATCCATGACGGGTACAGCTCGC
>WSFP011466421.1:0-18306 GCA_009831015.1 Picea engelmannii
GCCCCCATTCATGAACAAAAGGATGATTGGGTATAATATCATATATGGTTCACATGATTTATTTCATGTGGTTCTCAAAGTGTGCATATATTTTTGAGCAACTGGAGCTTTTTTGGGGCATGAAGGAAAGAGACAATAAAAAATTATGGTGTGCCCACCATTTCCTTCATTACAATGACTTCTTGATTGATGGGTGAGTATGGTCAAGGGCCATGATATGATCACGAAGGATGGAACACGGGGAAGGATAAGGCCATGCATAGTAGATATGGGAGTTGATCAAAAGAAATATAAATATTTTGTACGCTAAATAGGATAACTTGCATATGACCAAGAAATTAGGCTGTAGAACTCACCATAAAAATATTTCTTGCTAAATGGAAAGTGTTGCTGAGGGAATATATTTCATTGTGATGTTGAGGTGGAGGTCATAACCTTGAAAGGAACATGAAGCATAAAACAAAAATACTTGGGGTGGGGGAATAGGCCTCAAAGAAACCCAACGTCTTAACAACAATTATCTATCAAGGAGCATGCCTTGTGATAGGTGTAGATCGAGCATGAAGAATTATAGTGATCTAACTTATAGATGAACAAACCTCATTGCGACTTCGGGGTGGAGGTGATAACCTCAAAACGCAACCGGATTTGAAAATAAAAACCCCAAGTGTGGAGGAGCAAGACTGAAAGAAACATAGTGTCTTAAAAAACTTTGATCTACCAAGGAGTAGGGATTGCAAAAAGGTATTGATATAAACACAAAGTTGTAGTTTGCGAGTAGTGCAAAAAGAAAAAAAAAAATCACCTCGAGGGACTTTTATGCTCAAATATCAATTGATACATTCCACAATGAAGGAGGTGGTGAACACGCCAAAATTGAACATAAACAATAACCCATAGTTTGGCAGAAAAATACTCACACAATCTTCATTCGTCTAAGCTCCTATAAATAATTATTACAATTAGAGGTCAAAGTTGAGAATGTCAACTACTATCAAAATAATGAATACTAACTAATCATATTGACGGCTTAAACAACTAACTAGTGTTTAAGGAAATAAATGCCTACCCACTATCTTCCTTTAAGCTAATAAATTATCCACATGCTTAATCTTAATATACTATCCATTGACCCATGTTTTCTACTCTTATCACGTAGATAGATTCATCAACCTTGAAAACCTTTAATCCATCTAAATTATGAAATAGGTACACTTAAAATTTGCAATTCATTAAAAAAAAAGAAAAAAAAGAAGAAATATTTCCTTCATTCTTGTAAAAAATCTCTAGTCTGAATTCACATGAAGATACGCCTGACAAAAAAGGGAAAAATTGTTGGCTTGTTACCCTACTCCAAAGCTATATATGAATAATATGATTTCTAGTTATTCGGAATTGGCATTCGATATTTGGTTCACTAGAAGTTTTCAAATATATATTTTATTTGGCCAAAGTCGGTGTCTCACTTAGCTATTTTTACAATTTTTAAAAATACGTATTGCGCTTATAAGTTGATTGATTGTGGATTAGAAGAAAATAAGACTTTCCTCTCTCTCTCTCTCTCTCTCTCTCTCTATTCAACAAATCAATATACAATAAATATATGAAGGTTCTATTGGCTCCAAACAAATTGCATCTTCAAAATGGGATGGACATCAATTGCATTTCTGCCTTTGGATTATTTGATTCATGGTGCCTCTTCATCCCATCAGAGGGATTTTCAACTATGACTACCTACAAAGAAGGGGGAAACATTGAGCCCATATCCACATCACAACTTTTAGGGGGAGCATTGGGCACCTTATTCAATGTTAAAAGTTTAAATCGCTCTACAAGATATTTGGTGTTGCCTTTGGGGGTTTCTTCTCTATTGATCATGATCTTCTAGGGTTATTGCTTTAATTTTTTCTACTAAGGGACTCACATTATTTGGAATGGATTGTTCAAATGGATTATTTGTTGAAAAATCCTACATCAAAAACTCATGTCATCATAATCCAAGACCATGAACATCAGTGACATCCACGTTCTACCATGATAGGAGCGAGTATAACTTCATTATGGTAGACTTATACACATATTTTGATAGAGGTGATGATTCACTTATCAACTTGGCTAGAGTTAATTTAAAAAATGTAGCAAGAATATTTCCGATAGATATTTCACATGTCACTCGGATTAGGGTTGTAGAGATAGATAATCCAATTGAGTTGAACTCTAGGAACCATGGTTTAATGAAAAGATCAATGTTTCTCCATAACCATAGTCATGTTTCGATGATCAATGTTTGTTCTTCAATGCTATTGAAAATGAAAATTTGACATTCACCAACTCAAAGACTATTTAAAAAGTTATCAAATATATGACCATTAAAAAACTTGATTTAATATATAAACTTATATCGTTTTAATATTAATAAAAAAAAAACATAACTATATAACATATGTCTAAATTATTACTTGAAAATTTTTCTATAAATATTTTTTTCTTTATTATATCCTTAATTATCGAAATGATACAAATCATTACTTGAAAAATGTTTCTTATAAATTTAGAATCCCTAATATTGATAATAAATCATTAATAACTTATACCAATAACACAAAAATTAACTATAATCCATTAAATTCACAAATTATAAAATAATGTTGAATTATCTCCATAACTACAAACAATTACACTATCACTATGTAAACAACCACACATACATCCATCTGCCATTCCTCCTTTTTCAAAGTGTAATTTCAAATCAAAGAAAATGACTTTTGTTGATGTAATTATTACATCCATATACATATAAAGATGCTATTCGTCATTTTCAAAGTGTAAATTCAAAGAGCACAAAGATAAGGCCGTCAATTTTATGGTGAGCAAATTCCAAATACGTTAAGGGAGAGGTTGAGAGAAATTGGAGTCAAGACAAGTATTTATATATTGAACACAACAAACGATGGGGACATAGATATAAGTTATTTTTATATAATTACTTAATTAGATTATTTTTATTAAATATTATGTTTATATATTTGAAATTTTTATATATATTTAAAATTTTATAATAATAATAATAATTTAATATTAAGGTTACGGTCTAAGTTATATATTAAATTGGTGTATAAGATTTTTTTGTCTGTGGGGTGATAAATTTCTTTTGTGTAGTGATTTGACTACTAAAGTCTACAAAGATGTACATACTCTACTCCTTGTAGATTTGAACTTGTAACCTTTTAAGAGGAAATGCATGTTCTTAACCATATAAAATATTTTTCATGTATCAAAAGTTATTTTTATTAATAATATAAGTTTTATGGTAGTGTTTGATTTAAATAGGTTTTTTCTCTTCTTAATAGTAATTTTTTTTTTTTTTCATTTTATTAATATAATTTTATGATTTTTTCCCTATAATTTGAATTTATATGTGTAATCAACATTTTGGTATGCAAGTTGTTTCACTACTTTATCTACTTTTGTTTCTTTATTTACATTTATTTCATAGTAATGTTGGTAGGGATTTGTATTGAAATATGTTGCGATTGAATTGTACAACTAAATGGATTTTTTGGATATCGAGACACTTAAAAGTTAGTTAAGATCAACTTGGTCTAATGTGTCTTTAGGTAAAAGTGTGTTGCTTTAGTATGCATTGCTTCACTACTAAATACACTGAAGTGGCTTACATTTGACTTAATTTTAGTCCATACTTCTTCTCGTGTTATATTTTTTAATTCCTTTGTGGGAGTGCAATTTACTATGTAATAATTATTAAGAGATGTTAAATTTGATGAAAATATCTCGGCCTACGAGCCTAATTTGGTGTTTGCGCCATATTTGATGCGTGAGCCATCTTCAACATTTTTGCCTTCTTCTAGTCCTATTCTAGTTTCTTCTTCAGATGATGATAGTGAGGATGAAAATCCACATATGCCTTCTTACCTTCTTCTAAATGAGTCCATTGAATATGAACCTGCACCAGCGCCACCACTTCCTATATGGGTTTATTCAACACACGAAGAAGTTGGTGATCTTGTCGGCGATTCTACAAATCAACACCAGACATGTTCATATTTCCAGTGAGCCTCCTCTATTTTGACTCAAGTTTTAGAGACTCATGGTCCAGAGGCATTTGTAGAAGCTTCTATCCATCTATATTGGGACACAACAATGAATGAAGAATATCATTCTTTAATGGAAAATCATACTTAGGATCTTGTACCTCTTTTGAAAGGAAGAAAGCTTGTCAAATGTAAATGGGTGTATAGAACTAAGTATGCATCAGATGGAAGTGTTGAAAGACATAATACTTGGTTAGGTTCCTCTCAAGTTGAAGGAATTGACTACAATGAAACCTCCCCCCCCTTGCCAAAATGAATTCCATCCGCCTTGTTCTAGTCCTTGCTACCTCACATAGATGTGAGGTCCATCACGTGGATGTTAAATGCACCTTCTTGAATGGGGATATAAAAGAACAAATCTACATGGTAAAACCTCTTGGCTATGTTCAGAATGAATCCATCCTTGTATGCTTCATTAACAAATCTTTGTATGGTCATAAGAAAGCTCCTTGGGCTTGGTATGCTAAAATGGATAGATTTCTTCTTGACACTGATTTTTCTAAATGTCATATTGACCCCAAGATTTATACCAAGAAAGTAGGAATCCATCTCATAATATTTTTTCTTTATGTTGATGACCTTATCCACACTATTAGTGACCCTAAACTTCTAACCCATGTGAAATCAAACCTTAAAAATAAATTTTAAATGACATATTTAGGCTATTTTCATTATTTCCTTGGCCTCCAAGTATTTCAAACCAAGGAAGGAATTTCCCTTTCCCAGTCTAGGTATGCACGTGACCATCTTCGCCACTTTCACATGGAAGATAGTAAACCAACCCCTTCTCCCTTCCAATCTAGATTCAAACTTGTTCCAACCAACTGTACTACTCCCAAAGTCGATGCCACTTTGTATCGTTAGTTAATTGGTAGCCTCTTATATTTGATTGATATCCATCTTGATGTTTCCTTTGTTGTTGGTATTGTTGCCTTATATATGCAAACACCCCACAAAATTCATTGGTAAGAAACAAAAAAGATACTTCAGTATGTCTGAGGTACAATTTAGTTTGGGATACATTATAGTTAAGGGGGACTCCTTTGTTGGTTGGTTTCATTGATTCAGATTGTGATCCAAATTGAATCATCATACAATTTTTCATCTATCTTGGTACTTTATGGGTGGAAAAATTGGAGGAATTGGATTTCTGGGTCATTTTAGTGGTAGACCCCAATTTGGAAAATTGGGGTTTGGAACTTTATGGAGCCATTTTGAGGAATTAAATGACTTTCTTTTGGGGTTACACCATCTAGAACTTGTGTACACACCCTCGCCGGTGATCTACAAATGAATACCTTTCCAATGGTGCAAACATTGCCTCAATTGAAGTTTGTATGTGAAAGTTATACCCCTTGCAAGTTGACCTAGCTTGTTAACCACCATGGTACGAGTGGTTGCTACATCAAATCCCATTACTCACACATGTGAGGCTAGCCACGTGTGGAATTTCAAGAATATTCTAGAATCTCTAAACCTTACCACTAATTGAAGGTTGAGGAAGTCAAAACCATAACCCTAGACAACTATTGGGCTATGTTAAATACCAGACCGCTAGGAGGAGAAGGGATTCCATTCTTTGGCATTATACTTGTTCCATAGTTGAGAAGAGTAGCTACGAGTGGTATTTTGAGAGAATAAAAGAGGAGAAAAATATTTCGTAGCAACCATATAGGATACAATGTCAAAGGGAACTCCACAATCAGTGCCTCTTTCTTTGTATTTGCATTTCCATAACTAAAGAAAAAAGAGCAGAGCATAGGCCTCACCTTCTAGTTGAGTTTTCTCTCGTATTGGGTTTCCTAGGATATATCTTGTATTCATTTGTGTGGATGGTGTGTTCTTTTTCTCATTTCTTTCATTTTCATATTTAAGTTATTTTCATAAATTCAAGCAAAGCTAGTAATTAATTAATCTAAGGTCCGAGGAAAAATAGTTTGCGTAGTCTAAGATTTCATAATATTATAAGATCTGTTGAAATGAATTGTTCCAATGGAATATCCATAATAGTTTATAGATCAAATTGGGTCAATGAGCTTGATGATCGAAAGTCTACTATAGGTTATGTTTTCATCCTTGGTTCCAAACATGTCACTTGGGATTGTAAGAAAGAATAGGCTATTTCTCTTTCTTCAGTAGAAATAGAGTATCGAGTAGTGGTTAATGCAAGTCAAGCAACCATAGATTCTTTTAGAGTTTGGATTCCAATAGTAGCATCCAACAACCCTCTAAAGAGACAATCAGAGTTCCATCCAACTCGCCAAAGATACAATTCAACATCAACAAAACAAACACATTGAGCTACAAATTCACTTCATTAGAAATCTCATTCATAATCGATTTCTTGAAGTGTTCTTTTTCCTTACAGAAGATCAAGTTGTAGACATTTTCACAAAGTCTCTTATAGAAGTGAAGTTTTCCAAACTTTGATCTATGTTAGGAGTTTGAGAAATTTTCATTAATGGGGGATAGGCTCTAATGACTCCTTCCTTCTCCTATTATGTCACCTTTGTAAATCCTTCAATCCTATCATAAGTTACTTAAGGGGGAATGTTGGGATATTTAGACACTTAGGAGTTAGTTAAGATCAACTTGGTCTATTGTGTATTTAGGTAAAAGTGTCTTTCTTTAGTATGCATTAGTATGCATTTGTAGTTGTGTAATATGGTGGTCATGATATGTTCTAGACATAGAGTGATATGACGACTCATATTATCCTCTATCTTAATGGCTATATTGATCTGCATATTAACACTCGATTGGTCCATGAACTCTATGTAAAGAGCATGGAGGGTCATTTACAAATCAATTGTGAGAAACTCTCTTGTAAAACATATTTTTATTTTGCATTAATATATTGCCTCAAGTGGCTATGTTGGCTGGGGCCATAGATTATTTCCTTCTTAGAGGGTTTTAACCATGTAAAAACACTAGTGTTATGATATTTTATCTAGTTGTGTGAGTGATTACTGAAGGTATTATCATGTGTGGGAATACCCTATTTTGTCGAACATGGATTACAAAATTAGGGGTGGGTCAATAGGCCATACCCCCTACTCTTACAATACTATTAGGCTATGAGCTATAGAAACTTGACAATTGTTAAAAAAAAACCTAGGCAAAAAGCCACAAGAATAATATTGAATAAACTATCCTAAAAAATGCACAAAATAACAATGCATCTAAATAAAAAAAAAGAAATACTACTTATACCTAGAATGGGAATCCACCTCATGATACACTTGTGTTGACATGCCTTCATAATCCATAGCCATTGCAAAATACACAACTATGTGAATATGTGGAAGTTCGTCTTCATGATCCTGATGAGTGACAACACACTCCATTAAATTGCTTGGGGAATCAAATGATGTCAAGTCCACTAAGGTATCCATTTCACTTAGTTGAGGTGAAGAAAAAAATTAGTTAGGGATATTAAGAAACAAAATAATGTTCTCTATTAGAGATTGTGTGGGCACGGTATCGGAGGCCATTTGAACTTATCTACTCCATAGTATAACTAACATTGTTTGAGAATCCTCTTCCAATTCATGAAGGCTAAGTATGTGCTCCCCTATGTCAATAGTGCATTGGTCCCTAATTATGTTATGTCCCTTTAGTTGCTTCTCAAATCCCTCCTTCCATCTATTCCACTGGAGCACAAAATAGGTCACATTCCCACTAGTTTTTGTAATATCCTTCTCACATTATTTTAACCCCTTTCCTAGATCCTTTAGGTCACATAAGAGGAAAAATCTATTAATATATTCATAGTGCACCATGGGAGTGTTCACTTGGTACTAAAATATTCCCAAAATGGTGACACATAGAGATGGTTATAGAGGGAGCTTGTTCTCCTTCAGATGGGAGATACCATCTAGAGCCTTCCATTCCATTATTGATCCTCTAAACCTCTAACTTTTCCCACATGGAGGAGCCTAACCAATCATTGTACTATTCATTATGCCAATCTTTTGAAGAATGAATGAGGTAGGGTGGTGAGTTGATGTCCTTCTATCTTGAATGCATGAAATATGAAACATGGTGTTTTCATTCCTTTGGGATTTAATTCCATCATAGGTGGGGGGCCTGTGGATGTGTGATTTCTCCCCCCCCTCCTTTTTTCATACCATACCAACACCTAATCAGGCTCCAATATTTTCTTGTAGGTCCACCTCCACATTTATATTGTGAAGGATGTGGGAAAAATAATATGGATGCATAATCTTTTCCCATCTCTAGCACTCGTTGATAGAGTCAAGAGAGATTCTAGTTTGAGGGAAGTTTCCGATGATACAAATCCATTATTATGATCATTGAATCACCAATAATTATGTTTTTTCAACCTCCTTTTCATGCTAAGATGGATAATCCTTGGAACACAACTACAACCTCTACCTCATTATTTATGGTGGTGCATATACCCCATGCATATTCTAGTTCTTTGTTTCCTTTGGGGTCATAAACAACCCCCCTTCCCTTGCAGTACCTACCACCCCTCACTTCTTTATTTACATTATACTTAGCATCCACCCCTCACTTATTTATTTACATTATTCCTAGCTTCCACCCCTCACTTATTTATTTACATTATTCTTAGCTTCCACCCCTCACTTCTTTATTTACATTATTCATAGCTACCACCCCTAGCTACTTTATTCATATTATGCTTAGCTTTCTATTTCAGTGACTTCTATAGTTAGAGTGGTAGTTATATTTAGAGCAATGGAACACAACAATGGTTTGTGTCATCTTTACTAGAAAAGGTAACAACCTTGATCAATAACTATACAACATTTTATTAAAATGGACCCTTTCTACTAAGGTGTAATGCCTAGGGAAGTCATGATATTTGTTTTTTCCAAGTGCTATGAGGTCATTAGCCACTATTACAAGTAGTGGTTAATATCATCCACCATTTAGAAACTCAAGAAAGAGGAGGGAAATCCATGAGGCAATGACAAGTATTGATCTTTTCACTTTGAACATTTAAGTGTAGGAGGATGAGGGAAATTATTTTTATATTAAAAAAGTAAATCAAGAAAAGAAAACAAGAAATAAGAAAACCAAGATTTATAATAGTAAAAACTTCTACAATGTGTGGGAAAACATTCACTATGAAAAGACGATTTTACATAAAAATGTGGAATGATAAAAATATCATCTACCATGTCACTTGAACACCTATATGAACAAATGATCCACACAAAATCTTCATTAAAAGAATCTGATAAGTCTAATAATGCATCATTACATATATGTTATACAAATGATGAATTTAGATGCTACCAACATTCGTCCCTGTGACATTTAGTACATTAATAAAATTACATAACTAGACATCCTTACAACAACATATACTAATGCTCTTTAGTAACTCCCAAGTCTTTTGTTGTGTCCTATGACACAACATTTGGTTATAATAAGTGTCTTATGTTGTTTGCAAATGTCTTGTAATATGTTCAAGAACATACCAGAAAAGTTACCATTGTAAAGTTCATTCGCCCTATATATATATATGGTTATCCAAATCCTTGAATTATATATATATATATATAATTTCAAAAATTCAAGTTATTATTTAGGGGAGCTCCGTAATCATAGAAAATTCAAGGATTTGGATAACCATGAGTTATACCTTCTAGCTTTTAGGGTGCCATCTTTAGGGTTATAAATATAATGCATTTAATTTTGGTATAAGAGTTGTATATGTTGGTATTGTTGGAGCTAGAGGAGATGTTGGTAATGTTGGAGTTAGATGTATTGATAGTTTCTTTTCATTGTGGGGGAGCTTAACTAGTTGGATATTAATTGTATACAGAGTGTTAAAATTGTATAATTGGAATCCAACTAGTGGAAAATTTCAATGGTTGGATCTTGGCCTTCTTGGATGGTAGTACTAGACAAGATGGTGGTATATCTACTATTGGAGGAGGAGATGGTGGTCAGTTTGTGAGAGGATATGGTGGTTGGTCTGGTGCTATAGGAGGAGATGGTGGTCCGTATACTACTAGAGGAGATGTTAGTCAATATGCTAAAGGAGACAATGGTTGGTATAGTGATGGATAAGGAGATGGTGATTGGTCTATTATTGGAGGAGATGGTGTTTGATTTGTTGCTAGAGGAGAAGGTGGAGTTGGACTAGGAGAGAGATGTGGAGGATTATTGTTCTCAGTAGAAAAAATTGAATAAGAAGACTAACTATCCCTCAACCTCTCGAGTAGGTTGAGGGTACTTGCAACATGATGCATTGATAACATTATAGAACAGGGAATTCACACCTATATTGGTGAAAGTTTAAGGTCCTACATGATCTCGCAAGCTCATATAGGACCATTATGTGGTTATCCTTTAGTGCACATATATGATCCATCAAGGAGGTTGTTAATGAAATGAGATGATCTGGATTATTTCGAGAACGACATGAAGGAGGAAATATAACAGATATATAATAATGAAATACACAAAAATATAGTAGAGAACATAGAAATACAATGAAACCCAACTTCTATTAATGAATAAGAGAGAAAAACATTGTAGAACACAAATTGGCATAATGGGTTATATTATCTCTAAAAAGAAATAGATTCTGGTCACGATTCATTCACAACAAACTTTACATCACACTCCATTGGATGCTTACATGGTCTCCTTCACCTCAATTATATATGACAGAGTGAGAGGAGAACAATTCCCATGATGCATGTGGGATACATTAATCTAAGTTTATAAAATTCCATAGGCATGTAAAACACTAGGACTTCCTAGGAGGTCACCCATCCCAGTACTACTCTATCCCGAGCACGCTTAACTATGAAGTTCTAATGGGATTTGGTGCATTAACACTATTCTATAGGCATATACATAATATCATTACATGATGTATATAATTAATGAATGACTATGGTATTACATTCCATTCCCCATCAAAAGGGTGAATATCATGGTTTATCAAAACCACAGGCTTGAAATTTTGATTCAATGGAAAAGGTGGTTGGCCATTGAGATCCACCTAGATCATTCATACCCCCTTAGGAAACAATGGTCCCCATTGCATCAAGTCCCTTGGGAGATGCATAAACTTTTGTTGAATCTAAACCTTGGTGAGTCACTTTCCTTGTTGAAGTAGATGTATTGCTTGTACTTTTCTTGTGGAAGGATGTCATGAACTTGTTGGAGGTGTTGGATCCGTTCAACAGATATGGCTACACAATATGACTTGTTCTGAGTGTGGGAGGACTCTGTCAGTGAAGATGCAACAAGAAGAGTTATGTTAATGGGGGATAACAGTTGGAACCCCAAGCACACCTGAAATGGGTCGTGGCCAATAGAGTTATGTTGAACATGTGGAAGAATATCATTCTCTTTGTGCTCTTGTACAAACTCATGGAATTGATTATGTTGGATATAAACGTCTTGGGCCAAGGATGCAGTGGTCACAGTGACCTCCTGTTCATCATATGAATGGATCGTGAAGAGGGAAAACCTTTTTTTTTGAGATATTACTTAGTGGCATTGTTTTACTGAGATCAATGAAGTGGCAGTAGTCAGAGCTACCTCTGGTACCTTGTAGAGCTGACCTCCTAGAATAACAATGACATTGTGAGGCCGAGACTTATAGATATCGTGACATTTCCACATATATGGTTGTCCTAAAAGAACATCATAGACTTCAAGTGGGGCAACATCAAACACTACCTCATCCTTGAAGGGCTTGATTCCATAGGACATGTGACATTGTTGGCTAACACAAATGTCTCATCCCTGACTCAACCATCTGATGGTCTATGGTTGGGGGTGTGGCATCATTGGTAGCTTCAATATCTTGACAGGATTGGCTGAGATTAGGTTCTTCTGACTCCCGTTGTCAACAATGAAATGTAGTGGGGTTCCCTTTACCCACATCTGTGAGTGGAAGAGGTGCTCCTCATCCTGAAGTTCCTTTGGTTCTTCCAGTTGTATTGTTTTGGCTGCGATGGTAGTAGTGGGTTCTACATCAATGATCTGTTTCCCTTTCTTGTGATCTGAATCAAAGTCCAAGTCAAGTTATGATTTTTCTTTGAGATTGACCACCAATGATTGTTTCGAGCTACATTCATCGGTGTTGTGCTAGGGGATGTTGTGGAACTCACACCACTTTTCGATGTCTTTCTTAGACTTCATGTTACTCTTCTTTTCCTATGTCTTGGACTACATCTCTTGAGGTTGGAATTCCTTTCCCTGTCCTTTGTTATGTGAGTTAGGGTTTCCTTTTCCATGATTCCATTGTGGCGTATTTTCAAACCTGAACTCCTGCTTACTTTGCTTCTTGAATTTCTGCTCAATTTTGACTGCATATCGATAAGCATCACCCACTAAGGAGATGTCCAAGAAATCCATATATTTTTGGATGTACCTATGTAGACCATTGCGATACTTAAAAACCAGGTGTTTCTCAGAGTCTTTGATACCCAAATTTGAGCTCAAGGTATGAAAGATGTCAGTGTACTCTGAAACCGTCTAATCTCTTTTCTGACGCAACACCGTCCATCTCATGCACTGGTCATCATAGTTTCCAATAGGGTAGAACTCCTCCTTTAGGGAATATACAAAGGTCTCCCAAGTGGGTTCTCTCTTGAATGGTGTAGATTCATTCATGGTGTACCTCTCCTAGTAACCTTCCCACCAAGTTTTGACATGGGGAAGGGATTTAAGGAGCACAAAGGTGATCTTTTCACAGTCGAATTTTTTTTAGATGACGTAATAACCTTATAGAAGATTCAAACATCTTTCTATAGCATCTACATCTATTTGGTATTCAAATAAGGGGATATCAAAATTGACTTGTACCTTGAAGGGTGTCGCACTTGCGAAATGATTGCTTGTCGAAGATGTCTCGACCACCACCATCGGTAGTCTTCGAAGGATCTGAGTGAATATTTCCATCATCTTGTTCCTTTGTCGCATGAGGATTCCTCAATAAACTTCATGAAATGGTCTCCTACTTTGTCATCTCTCTTTTCTTCCACCATGAGCGGTCTCTTGGGTTGGCGAGAGTAGTTTTCCTCAAGCAAAACTAGCTCGAGACCGAACTTTCTATACCCTGAACTTGTTGGTGACCTGCTCTAAGAAATGACAAGGAGCAAATAGCTCTGATACCACTGATCTATATTACGTTGAGAATGAAGTGAGAAAAAAACAAAAATATAGAAGAGAACACAGAAATACAGTGAAACCCAACTTCTATTAATGAATAAGAGAGAAAAAATTGTAGAACACAAACTGGCAGAATGGGGTAGCTTATCTCTTACAAGAAAGAGATGTTGGCTATGCTTCATTAGCAACAATATTTACATCACACTCCATTGCACGATTAAAGGGTCTCCTTCACCTCAATTATATATGAGAGAGTGAGAAGAGAACAATTCCCATGTTGCATGTGGGATAAATTAATCTAGGTTTATAAAATTCCATAGGCATGTAAAACACTAGGACTTCCCATGAGGTCACACATCCCAGTACTACTCTATCCCAAGCGCACTTAACTACGGAGTTCTAATGGGATCTGATTCATTAATGCTATATTATAGGCATGTACATATGATCATTACATGACGTTTGTAATTAACAAATGAACATGGTATTACATTCCATTCCCCATCAAAAGGGTGAATATCATGGTTTATAAAAACCATAGGCTTGAAATGTTGATTCAATGGAAAATGTGGTTGGCCACTAAGATCCACTTGGATCATGAGAGTAATTGAATTGTAGGAGGAGCTATCCCAACAACAATATACATCAAACATATGTAGTCATTGATTAAATTTCTATGCATAGTAAAAAAATTAAATTATCCCATGAAATTCTAATTTTCAATTGTTTTATTGTTGCAGAAACAAAACAAAATGGAACCCATTCAACACATAATATGGAATGACAATGCAAGAAAGGGTTGATCAAAAAATTGTGAGTATGTTCCTTTTCCTTAACATTTCATGTGTTGCGATGTTTATATTTTAGTTCATTTACAATCATCCATGGATGTTTGCTAAAAGTTGCTAATGTACAAAAAATAGGCATCCAAACATTTGTTTGACTTTATATTAAGTATGGATTGTGAGTATATGTTGGAGTATCAAGGGTTAATTAAAAAATTTGTATGTAGCTATGTTGTTTTACTTCCTTTATTTTATAATTAATGAAACAAAAAGAAACCTTTAATATATTTGTGTTTTTTCATGGTGTATAAAACTGATAGGAAAAAAAGTATGGAATGGAGCCGACATAATATTTTTTGAAAGATGAGATAAGGAATTCCTTTGAAATAATGTATATTGTTTATGAATCACTTGCTACTAAGGTACTCTTTTCAATTATGATTTAAGCAATCATGTATACTATAATTCAATAGTTGGATCTTGTAATGAACCAACTTAGTCACTTAAAACATTCATTTCTAGGTAAAGATAAGTTGAAATCATTCATTTCAAAGGTTTTGAAAAGTTGAATGAGAATAAATTTATAGGAAAAGTTCCTAAATCCTTGGGAAATTGTTTTTTATGGATTTTTTATATCTCAAAAATAACTTTCTTAATGGAACTATTCCGTTGAGCTTGGATTTATTTCTAGAATTCAACCACTACATCTTGTAATGAATAAACTGAACATATTCCACTTTTATTGATAAATAAAATGAAATTACACTCATTATGGGTTATCAAATTGAATGACACTCTTCCCATTTCCCTACACAATTTCTCTCAAAATTTTTACAATTGAAACTTTCCAACAATTTTTTATATGATGCATATCTTAGAGTTTGGGAAGTTAGGATGTCTAAATATAAATAAATTGATTATTGATTACTGATGATTTCATTATCATATTTGAATCACACTCTTACTACACCAACCTGCAAATCCTCAACTTAAAATCATAGGACCATTTTCTTACAATCGAAAATATAGATGGCATTATTTGTATCCACAAATTGAAAATGACATCACCTTTCCAAGTCCATACAATGTCCTTGATGTCATGGCTTTTCTAATGACATCACCTTTCCAAGTCCATACAATGTCCTTGAGGTCATGGATTTTCTTTATAGAAGTTATCATATTAGAGTGTGTCTCCATCCCAACGACGAACAGAGGTTGTGTGACCTTAAAAAAACATTACAATATTTAGTTGTGATAAAAATAAAACAATAATAATATTAAAATATCAAAGAATCATAAGGAGAATTAGGGTATAAGAAAGGATTTTAATGTCATGAATGCATAACCCAAGGTTGTAAAATAATTTGAAGTGCTAAAGAACTAAATTCCACGCTAAAACACTAAATTCCATATATTGATGTGTGAGGTTGATACATAATTTCATAATACAAATTAGAATTCATCCTTCAAGGGAATTGTTTAGTTGTTATGCATCCGTATTTTATGTATGATGGTTGTTACAAAAGACAAACTTTGAATATGCAATGACAATATTATTTAGATCCCTTTTTCCAACTAACAAATTGGTTACATATCCTCATCATTCATAATATTAGATAGAGATTAATTCATGACATTATTGTTGTTGTTATTATTATTATTATTATTATTTTATTTTAATTTGTATTTGATTTTATTATTTATTAGTTTTATTTATTATTTGATTTATTAATTTAGGTTTATGTATATAACAATCTCCCATTACTCACACATGTGGGGCTAGTCACGTGTGGAATTTCAAAAATATTCTAGAAGGTCCAAAACATTATCACTAATTGAGGGTTGAAGATGCAAAAACCCTAACCCTAGATGGCTATTGGGCTATGTTAAATATCCGATCACTAGGAAGAGAAGGGGTTCCATTCTTTTGTATTGTACTTGTTCCATAGTTGAGAAGAGTATACAAGGAGTGGATTTTGAGAGCATAATTTAGGAGGTAGGAGATTATGTAGCAACCATTAAGGCCATAGTGTAAAGGGAAACTCCATAGCGAGTTCCCCCTTTATTTGTACTTGCATTTCATTACTGAAGAAAATAGAGCAAAGCATAGACATCAAATTCTAGTTGGGTTTTCTCCCGTATTGGGTTTCCTGGGATACATCCTATGTTCATTTGTGTATATGGCGTGTTCATTTGCTTAGTATTTCATTTTAATAAAACTGAGAAATAAACTAGTAATAACTAATCTTGGATCTAAGGAAATAAATTGCATAATCTAACATTTCATAATATTATAAGATCTGTTGCAATGAATTTTTCGAGTGGAATATCCACAACAATTTATATATCATATTGATATCATAAAAATTTTCTTTGGGGTATTTGTGGTAAGTTGCAAGATCTAGGAATTGGCTTAAGAAGGAAGTCGCAGAACCCTATCCATGATGAATGTGTTTGTTCATAACAACCCTTAGGATGTAGCAACAAAGAGATTGATCCAGATTGGTTCATCATACAATTTTTTTTTATATATCTTGGTACTTTATAGGTGGAAAAGAATTGGAGGAATTGGCTTGCATGGTCATTTTAACAATAGGTGAACGACAAGTCCTAGTTTGGAAAATTGGGGTCTAAAACTTCCCATAACCATTTTGATGCATAAAATGGATTTTTTAAGTTAAAAAATATTGGAACCTCCTAAAAGTGTTCTACATAATGAGACATTTCCAATGGTGTGAAAATCACCTCAATCAAATTTCTTATGTGAAAATTATGCCTCCCACAAGTTGACCTACCTTGTTGACCACCATAGTACGAGTTGATGCCATGTCAACCTCCATTACTGAAATGTGTGGAGCTAGTCACATGTGGAATTTTAGAAATATTCTATAAGGTCTAAACCTTATCACTAATTAAGGGTTAAGAAAGTTAAAACCCTAACCATGGACAACTATCAAGCTATGTTAAATACCTTACCACTAGGAGAAGAACGTGTTCCATTCTTTAGCATTGTGCTTGTCCCATAGATGACCAAAACATCTAGGACTGGTATTTTGAGAGAGAATAATAGAGGAGGAAAAATATTTTGTAGTAGCCTTTAAGGCCACAATATCATGGGAAACTCCATAGTGAGTGCCCATTCCTTTGTATTTTCATTTTGTCAACTAAAACATAGAGAGTAGAGCAAAAGCCTCACCTTCTAGTTGTGTTTTCTCTCATATTGGATTTCCCAACATATATCTTGTGTTCATTTGTGTGGATGGTGTGTATATTTTCCTGTTATTTCATTTTTGTATTCAATTATTTTCATAAATCTGAGCAATAATATAATAATAATTAATTTGGGATCCAAGGAAATACATAGCATAATCTAAGATTTCAAAATAGTATAAGATTTGTTGTGATGAACTGTTCCAGTGGAATATAGAAGACAATTTACATATCATATTGGTATGATAAAAATTTTCTTTGGAGTATTTGTGGGAAGTTGCAGGATCCATGAATTGTCTTAAGAAAAAAGTCATAGAACCATAGCCATGGTGGATGAGTCTATCACAACAAACCTGAAGATCTAGAAAATTAGAGATTTGCAATGATGGAAGAGAAAGTCACTGACATATCTCACAATATAGCCCTCCTCATGGTGGATCTAGAAATAAATATTAAACCATTCAAGGAGGTTGGATACTCTAACTCAGAGATTGGATCAGAGGGGAAATTGAGAGATAATGAAGACCTAGAAAAGGAGTCAAGGAAAGATCCCAAGAAAGAGAAACCAAGTTCCAGTGAAAATTCCCCTTCCCAGTCATTATTTAAAATGGAAGAGAAAGTGGATACCAAGCCATGCCAATGTGATATCAATGTAGTAAATTTGAATCATTGGTTGGAACAGTTAGAGGTCTATTTTAGTGTCCACCATATGGAATAAGGGTGGAATATTTTGTTTGCAAGAATGAAATTAGAGGGTCATGCATCAACCTATTGGGAAATTCACACCGAGACACTTATACTGGAGGGTGATCCACTAGTAACAAAGTGGGAGGATTTCAAAACCCTTGTTAAGTCCCAGTTCTACCCTATTGGGTATGTAGAGGACCAATGGATCCATTGGCATTACTTTAGGCAAATTTAGGGGAAAAGTGTGCAAGAGTACACCACCAAATTCAAGAAGATGGCTATTATGATAGGTTATCTCTCCCAAGAACCTAGATGTACTCCTTAAGTATTTGGGGGGTCTGCATAGTCATTTTCAAAAACAAGTGATTCTCTTCAAG
>ML876414.1:15405-29073 GCA_009831015.1 Picea engelmannii
TGTTGATTGGATTGGATGCATACATAAATTACTAAAGGGTGATAGTTATTGATTATTAGTACATGCACAAGACTTGTATGTACTAGCTACACATGCATTTCTTGTACATGCACACTAGTATGTATGAGTTTTCTTGACTTACTCATTGATAATGTCGGTTAATTGTTATGAATGTGTGAACCATGTTTCTTTTCCTTTGTACCATAAGATACCTTAACTTCGGGATGAAGTTTCCTAAAGGGTGTGTGTATGTAACAACCCTAGTTGAATATATGCTTAGGGATTATTAAGTAAAAATTAATTAGGTAATTAATTGTCTTAACATGGTTTTAATTAAACAAAGATTGGCATAATAATATTAATTAAATATTTATTTATTAATTAATTGTTATAATTTTGATTGATTGATTAATTAATTAATTAATTAATTCCCTATCACATTCAATGACATGGGTAATAAATTTAAGAGGGTTAATAATTTTAATTTGTTTAATTAAATGATTTACGTATACGGAGGGGATAAGAAACATTAAATATAACGATAAGAAACATTAAATAATAGGATAAGACATTAAATAAGAGGATAAGATAATGAATGTAGGGATAAGGAAATTAATGAGGAGGAAAGGGTCGGTGAAGGAGGGATATGACGGGAGGAGTCTTACGAGAAGGGGATGATTATTTTGGGGAAGAGGAAGAATTATTGGAAGGGGGGAAAGACTGTATGTCGAAGGTGATTATTTTTCTAGTGTGGGGAGTTTGTTTTATGGGTTTTTGGTGAACCAGAAGAAGGGGGCACCGGTTTGTTGGGGGTTTTGGGCACGGGGGCTAGGATATCCTTATGATATCCTGGAGCTAGGAAGCCGGACAGGCTACTTCTAGCTGGCAGGGAGGAAACATGGTTTGGGCAGATTTGGTCAACGCATCAGGCAACAGTAGGCTAGACAACCAGGTCAACGGAGAAATTAGCACCAGGAAGAGGTAATTAAATTTTATTATGTTAAGTTTTTTTTCATGCTGTAAATAGATTTGAATTCTAGTAGAATTTTTATGCTTGTAGGATGTGAATGAATGATTTACGTATAGAGAAAGGAAATATATGTTAAATTGTATGTAATTTTGTATTTTATGGTCTCTACAACAAAATCATTAGGAGTAGAGATGTCATAATAAATGAGAAGGTCATGTGAAAAGATCAGTTACATGGAAAGAAGCAGGAAAAAGAAAAACCAGAATACATAGTGCTTGATGAGATCTTTGAAAAAAAAATCCAAAGGTACCGAAAAATAAAAAAATGTACAACAACAAGAGCAACATGTACCTCAAACTTCTGCAAGTGTTGTTAGAAAATATACCAGTTTAAGTTGACCCCCTGAATGATACTCTCATTCATTGTATTATTTATTGTTAACTGATTCTAGTGAACCAGAAAGCTATGAAGAGGAAATGTAGGTAGACACTAAAAAGAAGTAGGCACAAGGAATGAAAGAGGAAATGGATTCCTTGGTAAATAACTAGACTTGGGAATTGGTTAAGTTTCTTGCAGGAAAACAAGCATTGCAAAATAAATGGGTTTACAGGTTGAAGGAAGAAGATGGAGGAAAAAATTGGTCCAAGGTTAGACTTGTTGTAAAGGGGTTTGCACAAAAGAAAGGTATAGATTTTGATGAAATATTTTCTCGTGTTGTTAAAATGACTTCAATAAGGACTATTTTAAGTCTTGTAGCAGTAGAAGATTTGCATAGTGAACAATTAGATGTAAAAACAACTTTTCTCCATGGGGATTTGGAGGAAGATAATTATATGCAACAACCATAGGGGTATGATGTCAAAAGAAAGGATAATTTGGTATGCAGGTTGAATAAGAGTTTGTATGGCATAAATCAAGCTCCAAGGTAGTGTTATTTGAAGTTTGACAGGTTTTTGATGGAACAAGATTATAGTAGATGTCATTCTGATCATTGTGTTTATTTTTAAAAGCTAGAAAATGGAAGCTATATCATCTTTCTATTGTATGTAGATGACATGAGCTTTACATGGTATAATATGCAGGATATAAATGTGCTCAAGAAGAAATTATCTAATTCATTTGCGATGAAGGATTTGGGTGTTGTAAAGAAAATCCTTGGTATGAGAATAACAAGAGACGGGAAAAATCGCAAATTGATATTGTCTAAGGGTGAGTACATAGAGAAGGTGTTGGAGAGGTTTATAATGCAGAATGCAAGACCAATTAGTACACCTTTGGCCATCTATTTGAAATTAACCAATAAAATGTGTCCCAAGAAAGAGGAGGAGATAGAATACATGTCTGAGGTCCCTTATTCATCAACAGTTGGCAGCTTGATGTATTCTATAGTTTGCACAAGACCAGATATTTCACATGCAGTGGGATTTGTGAGCATGTATATGAATAATCTAGGTAAATAACATTGAGAGGAAGTAAAGTGTATTCTCAGGTATTTGAGATGTACTAGTATTCATGCATTATGTTTTGGAGGTTTAGACGTTGTTCTACATGGATATGTTGATTCATATATGGTAGGTGATAGATATAGAAGGAGGAGGACCAGATGGTATGTTTTAACTGTATTTGGAACAACTATAAGTTGGATTTAAAAACTACAAAAGGGTGTTTCACTTTCAACAATGGAAGTAGAGTATGTTGCTGCTATAGAGGCTAGTAAAGAGATATAATTTGGTTACAAAGTTTTATGGAGGAATTGGGAAAGAAGTAGGAGAATAATAGGTTGTACTATGATATCGAGAGAGCCATTCATATTGCAAAGAACTCAACATTCCATTCTATGAATAAGAACATACAACTCATGTACCATTTCATACGATCCATCTTGGAAGATGGACATTTGAAGTTGGAAAAGATACATACTAGCCATAATCCTACAAACATGTTAACAAAGGTAGTAACCAAGGAGAAACTTAGTTCTTGCTAAATTTCAGTTGGTCTTCAATCATGAAGGTGAAGATGAGAAATTTTCCAGGTCTAAGGTGGATCATAGTCCAAAAGGTATAAAAACAATGGAGTTATTGTCATCGGTCTCCAAATGGGAGATTGTTGGTTGTGGAGCCTGATTATCTTCCTGATTTAGAGGTTTGTTTCAGCCGTCCTTGGATCACATTTCTTGGTGGGGGGGTGTGGGGGGGATTTCCCCCCCACTATTTTCATTATGGGGGTCCAGGGGGAGTGACAAAAATTAATGGATCCCCCTCTAGTATGGGATTTGGGGGCAACACCCCAGAAGTGAAATTTTGGGGAAAAATGCCTTGTAAAATATTGTAATTTCATAGTCAATTTGGATCGTTCATTATACGGTCGCATACCTGATGGTAGAAATTATTTTAGGTATTTTTTCCCTAGAAGGAAATCCTCTTTTATGTATGAGGGAATTTTATTGTGGCTATGTGTGATAGATAATATTGTATTGTGAGAGAGGAGACTATAAGAGAAGGAAGAGGAAGTTACAATGGGTGTGTTGTAGGTTGTATCCCTTCATTTGATGGATAATAATAACATAGGGACCTGGCAATTTTTCTGGTGGACATAGCCCAGAATGGGTAAACCACGTATATTTTTGTCTCTATTGTATTGTGTATCTTTTGTGTTTTATTTCCGCATTTGTTTTATTTTATTCCTCCACAATCCTATTTTTCTAACACTTCACCTGTCACAAGTTAGGATAGATGGTCTAGGAAAACATTCTTCTTTCCATATCAGATGACTACTTCGAATTAAAATTCTTTGAATAACAGTATCCATCAAAAAAATTTCCTTTGATGGATTGATTTATTTACTAGATATTTGAGTGTCTGATGGTCCCTAAAGGAGATAAATGGATTTTCCAATAAATGGTGTTGAAATTTTTGAAGGGAAAAAATCATATCTAGTGCCTCTCGCTCTGTTGTCTAATAATTTATTTAAGTCTTATTCAATTTCCAAATGGCGTATGCATTTGGGTGATCGAACGAGACTAATACTAAGAGGACAACAATGTTAGAGGAATCCATATGGACATGGAACTTTCTTGACTAGTCTGCAAATATTAGTATAGGTGCTTCTACCAATTTTAATTTTAGGATATCAAAAGATTTATTACATTCTTGGCTCCATTGGAACTCGACTTATTTATTTAATAGGTCGTCGATGGGGAAAGTGATGTTGGATTAATGTCGAATGAATTTCCTATAATACCCAGTATGCCCAAGGAATATTTTTATTTTCTTATTATTAATTGGTAGTTTCAAGTCGAGAATAACCTTGATCTTGGACATGTCAACTTTGATTCCATCTTTACATACAATGTGGCCCATCTAAATTCCTATAGGTGTGGAAAAGATGCAATTTTTGGTATTCAAACATAAGTGAATTTGTCTACATATTTCCAACATCATTCTTAACCATTGGATATGGTATTTCAATAGGATTTAGATAGTCCAATCATCAAAGTATACGACCATTGTTTTGTAAATGTATTCTTGAAATTCTTTTACCACTATCCAAGAAAATACTTCTGGGGCATTCTTGAGCCCGAATGACATTACTGTGTATGCAAATGACCCAAATTCACAAACAAATGCAGTTTTCTCTTAATCTTGTTTTCTGATAGGTACCTAGTTGTATCCTGAGAAGACATCAATGAAAGAATAACATTCATGTCCCATGACTTCATTGATGATTTTTTCAATGAACAATGTTAGGAATGGATCAATTACTGTAATATTGTTAAGATATCTAAAGTAGACACATATTCTAAGTTTCTTGGGGTTGTAATTTTTAGGTTTCACAACCATCAGACTTGCTCACTCTGATTTTTTGATAGGATATATGATGTCTGCATCTAGCATTGCTTCTGTCTCTTTCTGGAGTATGGGCTTATATTTGTGTGTCAACTTGTATGGTATTTTTTTTATGGGATTGGTCCCAGGTATGAGGTCAATTTCCATATCCCCCATCTCTTGTACATATTGATATTCTCTCAGTAGATAGACTATTTCTATGGTTTTCTTGTTGGACCAATAGTCTCATATTCTAGCCATTTTTGGTCGACCGTCCATTGTCTATTGATATGTTTAACTTCTTATTTTTTATTTTTTCCTCTAGTCACTCATGTGATTTTGATTCATCTAGATGGTTCTCTCCCTTTACAAAATTATTATAGATTACGAGGAAGTCATGTTTTTCTATGTCTTCCTTGTTTTCTTTTTCTTCCTTGGACACTGAGTAGATTGTTTTTACAAGGTTATTTACTTTGGGATGAATTTTCNCATCTAGATGGTTCTCTCCCTTTACAAAATTATTATAGATTACGAGGAAGTCATGTTTTTCTATGTCTTCCTTGTTTTCTTTTTCTTCCTTGGACACTGAGTAGATTGTTTTTACAAGGTTATTTACTTTGGGATGAATTTTCCTCCATAGAAATATTTTCCCTGGAAAACTTGTGTTTTTCATGTCTATTCGTCGAGATGTTACATTATATAGACTTTGCATTGACACCAAATCGAAAGTCCCAGTCAATCCCATGTCAAATTTGTCTTTACCTCTTTTCTAAATCTGGTCGGGATTTGTTTTTTCAAAAAAAAAGATTGATTTATTTTTCTTCCTCTTGCAAGAGTGCCTCCTCAAGTATGAATTCAAAGTCTTTGATATTTTTTTCTTTGATTTCATTCCAATTGAACGTGTGGACACATGCTTCTTCAATTTTATACCACTTACGTGGTATGTCATCAAGAGGATTTGGGAACATGTGTGGCGACACTGTTTCATCAAGATATCCTACTTTTCTCCATTCATTCTCACATTCGTGAATGTGAGTGGTTGGGTCAAACCCAAGTTTGAAGGTTGGGATGTAGACATTTGTCGATGAATTATTTCTACCAAATATTTCCATGAAGTATAAGGTAGCAATATTCCATGTTTGGAGTCATGGTGCATGCGTTTCCCACCACCGGGTTTCTTAGCCTGCGATGGATTATACTAAGATTTCCACTCTCCCTTGTTTTCTGACTGATTTGGACAATTTGTCAACATGATTCATCGGGGAGTTTATTTCTCTAAACCATAGGGGGGATCTTATCTGTTTGTTAGTTGCGACGAGTGTTGTGTTTGTTTGAGATTTTTCTCTAGCATGATAGGGACTGCTTGTACTGAAAAACATGATTTTTATATCTTTATTGGTAATTCCTCTATCGACCAACACTCCTTAGCTTGAGCTTTGTAATTCTCCATTTTCCAATTGTATAGTTCTATATATGAGTTGTGTCTTATTGACAATGGTGATCTTACTAAAATTTATCCTTCACTATTATGCTTGACGTTGTATTTTTGTTCATTCATTACTTGATAAAACCATCATATTTCATGGGCTTCATCCCATGCCTCGACCCAAGTTTTTCCTTATTTTAGGTCCAATGGTATTATGAATTTCTTGTCGCTACTGATATAGAAAAATCCCCCTGTGGACAGGTAGATCTTCCTTGGATTCTAGAACCCTAATATTGAGACAAAAAGATGCAAATGAACACTAAAATCCATTTAAATATAGTTAAACTAATAAAAAGAAAGAGAAGGAGAAGGTATGATGTACCTTGTTTCTAAGCTTGTCCTTGCTTAATCCAATCTGAACTCGATATCCAAGCTCCTTAGCACGACACGATACCTGCAATGCAATGGATAATGAAGAAAAACAAATAATTCCTACTCTACAAAGATTAGTTTAAACCAAAGTCATCCATAATAGACAAGCATATGTAAAGATACATAAACTAGAAGAAAATAGGCCAAGAATATATTAATGAGAACATTAAAAAGACACTTACAATCTATAGATGCAGTTGCATCAACCTCTCCAAGTTCTCCTCGTCCATCCATTGCACGGTGCTCCCAAGATCATAGGTTTGATATCCAAAATCTTTCTCCCAATATCATAAGTTTGATACCTCAAATGTTCCTCTCAAGATCATAAGTTTGATACCTCTAATTTGCCTCTCAAGATCATAAGTTTGATACCTCTAATCTTCCTTCCTTCTTCATGGAAATCATTCATTATATATGATTTGGAGGCTTAACCACCATGGAGAGGATCACTCATCAGATCCACTAAAATGGGATCTCCAAGATATTTAGGGAGAAAATATTTCTTAAGGATTTTAGGGAGGAAATATCTCTCAAGGATTTTAAGGAGGAAATATTTCAACCATCCATGAGATCCTAAAACTCCCCTTAAAAATAGGAAACCAAATGTGAGGTGGGTACTCACACTAAATTAATTTCCTTTTCATTAATATTAATAATAATTCATGTGCACATAGTAGTTTGACTTCCATATAATATATTTCTCCTCCACCTTGACTAAGGATTATGACATATGTTATTTCATGGTGTAGAGGTGTATGCAAATTTATCAAGGTGAATATGACACTTTTACGACACTTGCGACACTTAGGGTGAGGTACCTAGGTATGGAAATTTTATGTGTAACAATATGCCCCCTAAAGTGTGAGGTAAGAAGAGAAATTCATGGCCGAAACACTTTACAATTATTCAATGCAAGGGCATGGAGTTCGAGAACCTGGAAGAAGCTAAAAATAACCATCAAACATTATTAATATATGTTCCATTTTTTATGCAGGCATACCTATGCTCGAAATATGAGATGATTCAAAGCATGTCTGCCAACCAATACATTGCAGATCCATGAAAAATATTGATTAACAATATGGCCACCAGAAATAAAATGTGGATCCATACCTCCATGACATGAACTGATCATTGCCATGAAAAATACACAGTGGAGCTACGAGATGATAAAACATAGACACATACCAATACAATGTGGATCTATGTGAAAATATATATATATCAACATGCTTAAATGATATCCTTTGGTATCCTAGGCAAAGAAGATATCAAAGTGAATGCTCAACCCAAGGTCTTCGTCCCAATCCTGATGTGGTACAAATCTAGCCATGTTAATAGATGTTTTGATGTTCATGGTAGAAAACACTTGATTATTGTTCATTGATGTATATCGTTAACAAGTGTGAGGGAAATAACCAATGATGTTAATGACTCCAAAGATACCCTAGTACATTCCAACGAATGGGAATAAATGAGATGACGTCGAACATTCGTGGAATCATCTGATTAGAGGTCAATGATGTAAACCTACTGTCAGAAGTGAGGAGGCCTTCCATTGAGGCACCCAGTTCCCAAGGTAGTAACTTGTTTCTAATTCTAATTCCTGTATGATGTGTTGAAGTCGACATGAAAAGACACATCGAAGGAGGGCCTTGATGTATCCCCCATCATCGACACAAAACTGACACAAGAAAGTGATGTGAGATGGTGAATCGAATGAGTATGGAATGACATGGGAAATGGAGACTAGAAATGTTGTATATGGATGGTTTGAAGTGAAACTTCCCTTGAACATAATGAGGAATGAAAACTGACTTGGCAACATTGACTCAACGAGTACCAATAATGTAATGTGACAACAATAAGAGAACTCTTCGATTGGATGAAAATGTATGGCGACACATGGAATTCGTATGACTCAGAGACAAGAAGATTACCCAACTGTAAGACGACATGCAAAAAGGTGACATGCTCAAGGGCGACAATAGCTTCCATAAAGGATTCCCAAAAACCTTGACCCACTTCCTTCAATTTCCCCCCCACCTAGATAAACGAGTACCTATTTTTAATTTAACAAGCTCAAGGCGGATAACACATGATCGATATAACTCACCTCTGGTGAGTTCCTTTATTTAATGAACTAGAATAAGTAAGGGTTCATTCCCATATGGTTCCTTCAATGTGTAGTTTAGCGAGTCTAGAGAAGGAAAACTCAGTGGTTTTTCATGTTTAGAGAGTCTGAAAAGAACTGAAAGGAAACACCAGGGTTGTCCTTTTTCGTAATTTTAGTCTCACAAGGCTGAACAAGAGATAAAATACCACTCAAAAGATGCCCTTTCAAACCTTTTAATGAGTGTTAAAGGAAGCAATATCACTCGACAATCTTTTCATGTTTAGAGAGTCTGAAAATATCTTAAAGATGACTCTAGGGGTTTTCCTTTTTCGCATAACCTTTATGAGTCTAAGAAAGTTATAAAAGTCTACTTGGTTACATTCTCATGTATTTGTGAGTGCTAGAAAGAACAAATAATAAGCTCAGTATTGGTTCCATTTTTACAGAAGCTTGAAACAAAATTAAACTTATGCTTGTAAATTCCCAACTTAATTTCCAAAGGTAGGGATACCCATGGATGGTTGGTACTCTGCCCCCAGCTTGAAAAGCTAGCGGCTTTACTCTAGAATGATAATCAAAGGCTGGAGATATGCCCTCGCAAGCTACATTTCATTCACAGACTTTGAGGTTGTCACCAATTTCTATACTAGATGGAGAAAAAGGATAAGGGTGGAAGAAATTAAGGTTCAAATAAAAGACCTATTGAAAGAATCGACTCGACATCTATGATATCTAGAGAAAGAATCAACTTGTTAGGAGAGGTGATTGTTTCATTTTTAATGAGCTTGACACATGAAAACAACTATGCTCAAGACCTCTGTTTCATTTTTTAACGAGCTTTCCACATGAAGAAAAACTATGCATATAACTTTTGTTTCATTTTTTAACGATCTTTCCACAAAGAAGAAAAAATATTCTCAAATCTTCTGTTTCATTTTTTAACGAGCTGACCACAGAGAAGGAAAAACTATGCTCATGACCTCTATTTCAGTTTTTAACGAGCTTGCAACAGAGAAGCAAAAACTATGCTCGTGGCTCCAAGTTCAATCCCCAGATTTATGTTTCATTTTTTAATGAGTTTTCCACAGAGAGGAAAACTATGCTCAAAACCTCAGTTTCATTTTTTAACGAGATTGCCACATAGAAGAAAAAAATATGCCCGTAACCTCTCCTTGATAATGGCTTCCAACATGACAATGCTCTGGAAGGAATACATGTCAAAGGAAAAACGTCAATTATGGCTTCTAGGAGATCTTCGATAGATGGAAAAAAAGCACGCCGGAAGGAATACATGTTGATGGCCTCGATAAGGGTAGGTATATCTGGCTCTAATAGACCTATAGAAGAGATGACCATGTGAACTAGTGGATCTAATTCAGGAGAAGGGAGATATTCCCTCTTGTGTGGGATTGAATGTATGGGGCAGGTTGTTACATAATTGACCTACAGTGGGGCGGACATCGCTGGCATGTACAGACCGTTAAGGGAAGGTGGATGGTTGACCATCAGATGAGGGTCAATGAATGAAAGTTGGTTGATCATTACTATGTTTCCATTGTGAGGGAAACACTTCACTTGAAAGAGAGTGGACAAAAAAGTTCTCGTAATGTAGACATAGTCTCGCCCAAGGAGCAGGTTAAAGTCCAAGGGGTCATGAACTACCATCACATCGACGTAGACTATTTTTCCTCCCAAAGTAACTAGAAATTAAGGAAGGATCCCCAACGGATTCGCCAATTTATATTATATAAAAATCCCCCTGTGGACAGATAGATCTTCCCTTGGATTCTAGACCCCTAATACCGAGATAGAAAGATGCAAATGGACACTAACATCCTTTTAAATATAGTTAAGCTAATCAAAAGAAAGAGAGAGAGAGAGAAGGTATGATGTACCTTGTTTTGAAGCTTGTCCTCGCTTAATCCAATATGAAATCGATCTCCAAGATCCTTAGCATGACACGATACCTGCAATGCAATGGATAGTGAAGAAAAACAAATACTTCCTACTCTACCAAGATTAGTTTAAACCAAATTCATCCATAACAGACAAGCATATGTAAAGATACATAAACTAGAAGGAAATAGGCCAAGCATATATTAATGAAAACATTAAAACGACACTTACAACCTATATATGCAGTTGCAACAGCCTCTCCAAGTCCTCCTCGTCCAGCCCTTGCATGATGCTCCCAAGATCACAGGTTTGATATCCAAAATATTTTTCCCAAGATCATAAGTTTGATACCTCAAATATTCCTCTCAAGATCATAAGTTTGATACCTCTAATCTGCCTCTCAAGATCATAAGTTTGATACCTCTAATCTTCCTTCCTTCTCCATGGAAAGCCTTCATTATATAGGATTTGGAGGTTTAACCACCATGGAGAGGATCCCTCATCAGATCCACTAAAATGGGATCTCCAAGATACTTAGGGAGAAAATATCTCTTAAGGATTTTAGGGAGGAAATATCTCTCAAGGCTTTTAAGGAGGAACTATTTCAACCATACATGATATCCTCAACCTCCCCTTAAAAATAGGAAACCAAATGTGAAGTGGATTCTCACACTAAATTAATTTCCTTTTCATGAATATTAATAATAATTCATGTGAACATAGTATTTTGACCTTCATATAATATATTTCTCCTCCACCTTGACTAGGGATTGTGACATATGTTATTTCATGGTGTTTAGGTGTATGAAACTTTAGCAAGGTGCATATGATACTTTTATGACACTTGAGACACTTAGGGAGATGTACCTAGGTGTAGAAATTTGATATGTAACAACTACCTTTCAATTTAATTATGTCCCTTTCGAGGGAGATTGTGGCCCTCATGTTTCGACCCCATGATCTCCCGACTGATGTAGGGTAAGAAGGGATGCCTTTGACCAGATTAATCACTTTGAAGTAGACTCTTGTTGGGATTCCCATTATAGATTTTATGACACTTTTAAGTGTGACAATTGGTTCAATGAACCTATGATCTTCTAGTTTTAAAAATTTATTATTGGTTGAAGTAGGGGTTTCTCGAGTCAAACCCATGTTTCTCTGGGGAGTATATTTACTTGGGTTTCAAAGTCGACTATGAATTGTTTGATACTATTTCTGTCAATTTCTAGGTTGACTTTTGGATCAAATTCATTTGTATTTCTTTCTCAGTATAACTTTCTAAGACTTTTGACTGGTCCTTAATATTCTTTGTATTTTCTTAGGATGCTCAACAAGTCAATCAGGCGACTGATCGACTATTTTTATTTTAGTAATTGGAGAAATTCATCTAGCGTATTGTCTCAAATGTTTACACGTTCACCCTTATTTCCATTTACTTTGTGTTGGTTGGTGTTTTTTAATAATTTCATTTCTTCTTGCATTATTATTTCTTCGTGCTCTAGGTTGGGATATGCGTTTCTACCTCCCCTTTTTTGACTTGGAGGTTCTAGGTAAATGTCTTCACTAACTCCTGATCGTGTTACTACATAATGTTTTTTTGAATTTTAGATGTATTTCTTTGGCACTGTATGAAAGAGGTTCACATTACGCTTATTCATTACTTTATCTAATACAATTTGATAGTGTTCATGGGAGTGATCCCCCACTATACATATGTTACATAATTTGAGATCAGTTTTGTCCTTTATTGAGTAGTCAAGGCTTATGTGGTCGTCCTTCCAATAGTTAAAGAATTAGTAACGACCATGACTACATCCTCTACCGAATGATCATCTTCCTCTTCTACCTCAGCCTTGATAACCCCCACGAACTCAACCTATGTAGCCATTTACATTTCCTTGGTTGACATTCTGGTCGAACGTCTATGTATGGTATACTAAATGGATGTTTGTTCTATTTTTTTCATTCAACCAACATTCTTACATTGAATGATTGTTTTACTCACATATGTGTCACCATTTTGGTCGAGAACTCCTTAGATTATGTGGGAAATATCTTATCGCATGATTTGTTATGCCTTCATAGATGTCATAGAACATTTCAATTTGAATTCGTCAAACTGTTGGATCCAATGCATCATCGGATTTATAGTATTCTTTTATGTGTCCTTCACTAGAATATATTGTGCACCGAAGTTTTTTTCGTGAAACTAACATATTTTTAATTGACTATTTCAATTTTGCGAGTTTTTCTTCCAATCATTTCTCAATTATTGATAATGTCGATGTTCCTTCATCATCCATTTTTATGCACTCAGATTTTTTAGTGCATCTTCACACGAATGAATGTCAGACATACATAATGGTCCTCTGATTTTTGTAACACACCTTCCACACACCATTGTACAAGAAATTTTTCTTCAATTACATAAGGAATCTAACTTAAAATATCTTTGAATATTTTATCACATTCACAGATGGTTTCACCTCGAATCTATTTTATTTCTTTTAGTTTATGCGGGACCAAGTGGATTATATCTTGTGTTTTGAAAAGTGAGCAAATTCTGCTTTACTTCTGCCTTCGAGCGTTATTGACTATCCATGAAATTACTCAACCAGGTAAGGGTTCTAGCTCTAAGTGCAACACCAAATTTTTCCATTTCTTTATCCTCATTGGTTGTATCAACTACATTCCAGAATATCTCGCAAATGAACTAATTTTGTTTGGGATCTTCATCGCCTTCATATATGGGGATATGATCGAGGCCCATTGTTCTTTTCATGGAGTTTTTTGAGGATGGAACTATTTCAATATTTTGTTTCTAAGTCGAGTGCAAATTTGATGTGGTATTACTTTCTAGAGTTGAAGTCTGAATATTTGACTCGACCAATACAATTTGTCGTTGTTGTTCAATTTTATTGTATTCAATTGCTAATTTGTTTGTTCTTTTCTTGGGATTAGATCATCTGTCTAAAAACATTTGTCTATATATTCCATGAATCAT
>ML876416.1:2461-18305 GCA_009831015.1 Picea engelmannii
CCAAGGTACATAATCTCAACACTCCCTCTTACCGAGGAAGGTGTTCCTCACCAAGCCCATCTTGTCTCTGAAGTAGACATGTTTGCCCCTTGGCAGGGCCTTGGTGAGTATATCTGCAACCTGGTCGTCAGTCGATATATACTGCAACTGAACTACGCCTCTCTGAGCCCAATCACGGATGAAGTGATACCTGATCTCAATGTGCTTCAACCGGTCATGAAACACTGGATTCTCATAGAGTTTGATACAACTCTAATTATCACAGTGAATGACGGTCGATGGCATCTCCTGACCAAATAATCCAACCAGCATCTTACGAAGCCAAATGGCCTCGCAACTAGCCTGACTGGTCGCCATGTAGTCTGCCTCGACCGAACTCAAAGCAATTGACTTCTACTTCCGGTTGAACCAAGAAACAAGTCCTGACCCCAAACCAAAGCAGCACCCTGAGGTGCTTTTTTTGTCAGTAGCACATCCTGCCCAGTCTGAGTCTGTGTAGCCAACCAAACTGACTCCATCACCTCTGATATAGTTTAGGCCATAATCAATTGTCCCAGCAATGTACCTCAAAACATGTTTTGCCCCTATCATGTGAACACTCCTCGGCTTTACCATATGCTGGCTGAGAGTGTTCACGACAAAACAAATATCTGGTCTGGTGTTAACCAGATACATGAGTGAACCGATCAACTGCCTGTAAACTATGGCATCTACCAACTGGCTATCTGAAGCACTAAGCTTCTTCCAGTTGGTAATCATGGGTGTAGATATGGGTCTGCAGTCCTCCATCTGAAATCTGCTCAAAATATATGTTGCATACTTCCCCTGCCCGAGAAATATGCGACCCTCCTCCTGCCATACCTCCATACCCAGAAAGTAGTGCATCAATCGGATATCACATCTCAAACTCTGATGCAAGTCCCAGCTTGCACTCAGCTATGAGATCTTTGGCTCCAGTGATGAACAAGTCATCCTCATATAAAATGAGAATGAGCGTGTCCTCACCTCTAATGATGTAATAGAGGTTAGGATCAGCATCGCTCTTCTCGAAGCCCATCGAAAGCAAGTATGTGTCAATGCGTGAATACCAAGCTCGGGGAGCTTGCTTCAGACCATAAAGTGCCTTTCTCAAAAGACACACGTGAGTCTCCCTCTCACTCACCTCAAACCCCTGTGGCTACTCAATGTACACCTCATCATCAATAAAGCCATTCAGAAATGCGGTTTTCACATCCATCTGGTGAATGCTCCAACCCATCTCTGCAATTATGGCAATGATACTCCTGATGGAGGTGTATCTCGCAACTGGTGCGAATGTCTCATCATAATCGACTCCCTCAATTTGAGAGAAGCCTCACGCCACAAAACGGGCCTTGTGTTTCTCTATGTTGCCATCCGCAACATACTTGGTTTTGTACAACCACCTTGAAGTCACAACTGACTTCCCCACTGGCCTCGGAACCACCTCCCAGACATCATTGCGCACAATGGAGTCATACTCCTCTACCATGGCCTCTCTCCAGACCTGATGGTCCACTGCCTGCGCAAATGGCTGTGGCTCAGTATCCCTGATACTCGACACTAGTGCCAAATATGCTCCAAATCTGACTGGAGGTCTGCTCTCTCTGATCTGGCTCTTGGGCTCCCCTACATTCTCTCTGGCCTCCTTCAAGGTCTCCTGAAACCATCTAGGTTTCCTCTTCCCTGAAGTGGTCAACGGGGAAGTAAGGTCTCTCTGCCCAAGAGTGATTGCCTCAGCACTCGTCTCAACACTCTGAGAACCTGAAGTTTGTGCCCCCTCTGACTGAACATGCTCTGACTGTGACCCTGACACTATGCATGGTGACCCTGTCACCTCTGATACTGGTGTACCTGAAACCTGAGGTTGTGCTCCCTCTAAGACATCAATCGGTGCCTCTGCATCATCCTCAACTCTGACTCTCGACTCAAGAGATCTCTGAAAAGCCCTATCCTCCTCAAATCTGACATCTCTGCTCACCACCACTCTCCTAAGTGGCGGAATGTAGATGCGATAGGCGTTGGACACCTCTGAGTATCCAACTAGAATCCCCTGCTGGGCTGTGGGGTCTAGATTTGTCCTCCTCTCTGAGGGGACATAAGAAAAGGTCAAGCACCCAAAGATCCTGATGTGCTCAACATCGGGCCTCCTACCAGTGAAGGCCTCCTCAGGAGTCATCTTCCCCAATATCCTGTGGGGGCTCCTATTCTGTAGGTAAACTGCAGTAGCACTCGCCTCTGCCCATAAGTACAAAGGCAAACTCTGATCGTGCAACATGGATCTCACTGCACCGATGATAGCCCAGTTCTTCCTCTCGGCAACCACGTTCTGCTGGGGGTTGTATGGTACAGTCATCTGTCTTCTAATGCCATGCTGGGCACAGAAGTCTATGAATTGTCTGGAGGAATACTCACCCCCATTATCCGACAGTAAGACTTTGATCCTCTTTCCAGATTGGTTCTGCACAAGAGATCTGAACTCTTGGAACTATTTGAAGACCTCACTCTTGGCCTTCAGGAAATAGATCCAAGTCTTCCTTGAGTAGTCATCAATAAATGTGAGATAGTACTCACAACCACTCAAGGACTTCCAAGTCATGGGCCCACACACGTCCGTGTGTTCTAAATCCAGTATCCCGGCTGACCTGGTGTCACTGCTGGGGAACGAGGCCTTGGTAAACTTACCAAGCACACACCCTCTGCAAACATCTTGATGCTCTGTACTGATCTGTGGCACTCCGGTCACAATCTCTCTCAATCCTTCAAGAGCTCCATGATGTAGGTGGGCCATCCTACGATGCCATAACTCACACGCATGTCTGTTGTTGTCGTTGCTCACTACCAATGCATGAAGAGGTTGAAAAAGAAATCTGAACAGTTTCCCATCCCTCACTCCAATCACTTGTCCTAAGGCAAGCGAAGACCCCTGAGGATGAATGAGTACCTCAGTGCCTCTGAAAGTCACCTCAAGACCTCTATCCTGGAGGGTAGAAATGAAATCAAATTCTTCTTCAGCCTAGGGACATAGAGAACGTCCCTAAACGATATAGGTGGCATGCTATCTCTCTGAAAGGTAATTGTGCCAATCCCAACAACTCTAACCAAGGTGTCATCTCCAAGAGCAATCTCCATCCTAACCTCTATGTCTCTGAGATCAGTCAAATGCTCTCTGACTCCAATCATATGGCTCGAAGCCCCGCTGTCAATATACCAGATACTGGGTGCCATCTCAACTGAAGTGCAGCATATGAGCAAAGCACACTCTCTCTCGAATAGAGTCTGAAACTCTGCCTCCTCTGTTGTAGCTACGGTACCACTCCTCTTCTTCTTCATGTTGGGACACTATCCATCATAGTGCCCCAACTTCTTACGAACAAAGCACTTCACTTTGCTCATATCTCTCTTCTAACCACTACTCTTACCACTGTTGCTCTCTCCTCCACTCCCCTGTGGTGGGGCCCCAAACTTGGGACCCTGCCGACCCCCACGGTCAGCCTTCTTCTTGCCCTTTGTCCAAAGAGCAAGATCCTCATCACCCTGACCTGACTGTTGCTGTCGTTGTCTAGAGGCCTCTGCTACAAATCTAGTCTCCTCCTGAACGAAGTCATCCCACATCCTCTCCCATGTAGGCATGACCTCCCTGGCAACAATGCCACGAACGAATGGACCCCAAGGTTTGTTGAAGCTATTCATAGCTTGCCTCACCAAAGAGTTAGGGTCCACCACCTCTTCGACGACTCCAAGCTCGTCTCTGATCTGGGTGTAGCGACCAAGGAATGAAGTCACTGACACATCCTTGAGCATGCGAATGCCCCTGAGTCGGTCATGAAGAACCATCTTCCGGTTCTCATTAGAGCTCTTATACAACTTGCATAGAGATGACCACATCTCGTATGCAAGAGTCTTCCCGGTCAAATGGGAATGATATGATCTCATACTGCATCATAAATGGTCCTCTTTGCCTTGTTGTTCCTCTTCCTAAACTCTTCCACCAAGACGAGAGCAGTGACAGGAATGACTGGAACAACCGCCTCAACTATGTCCCATAGTTCGAGGTCCTCTAAGACAAAGACCATCCTCGCCTTCCAAGGCAACCAATTGCTAGCCCCAGCTAGCAGGTCCTCAACACGCATCTGAGATGCTGACATGTCTGCCAAACTGCACTCCCACTGATGCTCAAACTGCAAAGGAACGTTGCCTCACTCCTGTCAACACAGGTGTGAAAAGAGGCAAGCGAACTCCGACCTCACTCCTAGTAATATAGGTGTAAAAAGAGGTCGAGTCAAATCAGCCTCACTCCTACCTCGTAGGTGTGAAAAGAGACTGACGAAAACTGTCCACAACTGCCCAACTATCCTCTACAAAAATCTGCCCACTAATAACCACTGAAAACTATCAATGGTTGTCCACAAAAATCTGCCAAGATGTATATGACAGCCAACACATATGCTGTCCAAACTGCTCAAAAATCAGCCACCTCAGCTCCGATACCATGAAGATTTTTCAAGTCCTATCAAGCTGCCAACTGGGTCTGTCTTTGACCTCAGGTTGGCTCTAAGTTTCAACTGTCTAACAATGGTTTGTTGTTGTTTTAGGACAGCAAATTGTTCAATGACTTCTTGCTGATTTGTTACAGTTACATTTGCAATTTTAGGTGCTCTAGCATGTAGTTTTAGTAACCAAGGGTTAGCACATGCATACCAAAATAAATGTAACACACCTAGAGATCTTTACAGCTGAAAATAAGCAGATCTAAAAGACTAACACACATAAAATTGTACACAGGTATTTTTGGTCAACATGACCCTAGATAAAAACCCCCCGAGGAAAACCAGTTTGGAATATATGTCTATATATGAGAAGAATAGATGGTGGAATACAGCAAGTACAAAATATAGATGAAACTGATACAATAGCAGCATGATACAAGCTGAAACACAAGTCCAAATGAACCAGGTGCGCCCTAGGAAGGTGCGCCCCTCATAAATGCTCCCAAATCCATTGAATCTGATGCAGATGCAAACTGTGAGCTATGAATGGAAAACCACTCCACAGTACTCTGATACTGGTGTGTGGCCTCCCTATGAAACTGATCCCACTGAAATCTGACAAGTGTAAGACCTCCCAACTACTGATGCGCCCTCCTCAACACTGGAAGCTCCTCAATAAATAGACAAGGCTCCAAGCTGTGATGTCCCGTTCCCAAGAGTAGGCCAGCAGTGAGTGACTTAGTAGTCTATGTGTTCCCATAGACTATAGTCAGGCACAAACAGGGAACAAAGGGAGAAATAAGGGTGATCTGGTGGCTAAGCGATGAATTAAGCCAAAAAGCATAGGAAATGTCACTTAAGCCTAAGTCAACGAAGAATTAGAACAAAAAGGCGCTAAAGGGGGACTTAATTAATTAATTACTCACCTTAGGAGGAAAAGCACCTAACTTAAGTGAGGTCAATGGTGAATTAGATCGGGAGGAGTATAAAGGGAGGAATTCGACCTAATTCCTCATTATGCATTGTTATGATTTGATGTTGACAGTTCCCAGAGGAGGAAGAGATTCTACTTCTACTGTTTTGTCGATTTCTGGAGGAAACCACCACCACTGATAGGTTTCGTTGTTGAGAAACACACCCTAGCCCATCGGAGATACCATCCAGGTATTTCACCGTGCTATTCAGGAGTATCCAGTTTGGAGTGTTTCGCAGCTCAGCCAATGAGGGCAAAAGGTCAGATAGAGGGATTGTGTAGCTGCACGAGATCAGAGCTTGGATTGCAGTTTCCTTCCGACCCAGTTGAGATACAGCCAAGGCGCATAGATTGAGCCACTTCCCATCGGATTCGAACGGTGGAATCCTTTAGAGCGCATCATTCATCCATCTAGGGCGCAACTCTTTTGGAAGGATAGTTGGGGTTATAGACGAAGCATCAAAGCAGATCTGGGGAAACCCTTCTGACCCAGTTCCGCATTTGTCGGGGCGGACGTTTTGAGTCCTATATCAGCCGATTGTGTTGGTGGAATCATTTGGACGCATCCAGACAGCCCAGGAGGTGCACAGACCCCCGGGGGACGAGATCTGGAGCATCAGAGGACAGATCTGCCATCCGACAGTCACCAGGATTAGTCTAGAGGCCAGGGTGCTTCTATTGGGACAGTTTCCAGCTCATTCTGATGTGTATAGCCTTCCGGACGAGTTTTCCAGTTTGTAGCGGTTACCGTGCTTCTCTAGAACCGTTGATTTTGCCGATCTATCCGTGTATGCATAAGATCTGCCTTCATCTTCTGATCACGGGTATTTTATGTTATTTGCTTGTATTCCAGTGACGATCCATGAGATCTAATTGATGACTATCTTCTACATTTCCAGTATTTCATTGTATCTCCATGCTTGAATCTCATAATAGATATTATTGGGTGGTTGATGTTCCTTATTTCCGCATGCATATATATATAACTGTTTAAACCATAATGTATAACATGCACATGCAACAACCACAAAACATCTCAACCACATAACTAAAACGCATCCAGAAACCCCCAGAGTATTAGATCTGAAGATAAAACGCATCCAGAAACCCCCAAAGTATCAGACTTATGAGACAGAACACTAGATCTGTAGTAAATATCCAAATCAGCTGGATCAAGGATATTTCAGTGATATCAAAGCTTTAGTCTTGCCAGCCTGTGACTAAAGACGATGAGTACAGCAGATGACTCAGATGGTCGTGAGCACATAGGTGACGAATATGTCACTTACAACAGGCGCAAGGAAAGAAGGCCTAGGCCTGACTTTCCTCCTTTCCCTCCCAGCTCAGTGGAAGAGGAAGAGGCACACAGAGAAGCAGAGAGAAGAGCGGAGCGTGAGGCTGAGTGCGAGGCAGAGAGGATGCTAGGAGACAGATATGAGCGACCAGAGGGCAATGGTAAGGCCCCCATGGAAACAGAGGCAGCCTTCATGCAGGTTATCAGCGATATGTTAGCTCGTCAACGGACCATGTCTCGATCCTTCGCACAGGTGGTTGATAGATTGGCTATGGTGGGCACCCCAGGCACACAAGCCCCACATGCAGCACAGGGGAACTCAGGGGTAGGCAATAGACCCCAGTCACCCACTCGCACATACACCTCTGCGAGTAGGATTCCCTGACCTTTGTTTCCCACTTTCTAGAGGGCTAGCAGCACAGCTGTCGATAGCACAGAGACCGCCCACTCATGGAGAGGACATTGTAGAGTATCGGAGGGAGTATGCAGCATTGGGTCGTGACTTCCATCAGGACATGACCCTAGTCGAGTATTGTGGACTCAGACTCAAGAACCGCCCCAGAGAGCCACAGAGAGGAGGGTCGCAGTAGCAGCAAGGGCATAACATTGATTTCATATGGAAAGTTGGTAAACTCACCATACCTTCTTTCGATGGATCGTCCAAGTGCGCCGCCAGAGCTTGGGTACAAAAGCTAGACACCTACTACAAGCTCAACCAAATGACCGAGATAGAGGCCATCAGTTTCGCTACCTTACACTTGGAGGGTGAGGCACACGAGTGGTGGTATCATGGATTGGTGACATTGGGCCACAGTGGCATCACTTCCTACAGGGAGTTCACAGAGAGACTCATGGACAGATTTGACAGGAGGGATCCAGAGATCCATTTCAGAGATCTAGCCCAGTTGAGACAAACTGGCACAGCAGAGGCATTCATCTTAGAGTTTCAGCGGGTAGCAGTGGCAGTGACAGATATATCCAAGCCGCAGTTGATCATGTTATTCACAGAAGGGCTCACAGAACACTTGAGAGGATGGGTGAAGGCATACCGGTCTCACACCTTGCAGGATGCCATCCTACGCACTAGAGATTTGGCGGACTCAGTGCCAAAAACTAAACCCTTCGTACCACATAAGGATCGAGACCGGAAGCCATTCCAAAGAGAATGGAAGGGCAAGGAGACGCTGGATGATGACACGAGACGGGAGTTGACGAGGAAGAAGCTTTACTTCTCTTCCAGAGACCCTTGGGTCCCAGGGCATAGATGCATGGAAAAGGGACAGATCCACTACATTGAAGTGGAATCAAGCAGTGAGGAGGAGGACGAGGATATCGGGGCACGGGCAAACAGTGATTCAGAGGATGAAACCACTCATGAGCCAAAGCAGTAGCCAAAGAAACCTCAGATACCGACAGGGGCACAGCCCAAGGAGGAGACAAAACCTCGTAGAGAGGTGAAAGGGGGAACCATAGCCACCCTTTCAAGAGTACCCAGGTACAACACTCTCAGGCTCAAGGGCCTTATACAGGGGCAGCGCATGACCGCTTTAGTTGATAGTGGGGACACTAACAATTTCATAGATGCATCCTTAGTAGCCAAGAGGGGGTTACGCACTGAGGAGTTTGAGAGATTCCACGTAGCAGTGGCAGATGGATACACGATGACATGTTTGGACATGATCCCAGACCTAGAGGTCAAACTAGGCAACTACACCTTGACAAACACTTTCTATGTAGTTGACCTGTTAGATACAGATGCAGTATTGGGGGCACAGTGATTATATTCATTAGGGGAGATTGAGTTCAACTATCAAACGTTGACCATGAGCTTCAAAGACGCCAATGGATCAAGAGTGGTACTGAGAGGCATGTCTATAGGAGCACCATGAGCAGTATCGGCAAAACGGATGGAGAGGATCTTCCGTCACGGTGATGTGGCCTATGCAGCAGAGTGTTTGATCACCACACAGAAGGATTCAGAGGGCAGAGAACAGTACCATCCACAGATCAGAGAGCTTATGAGCCAGTGTTTGGGCCGATACCACCAAGGAGACCACCAGATAGAGGATTTGAGCACACAATCGAGCTGGAGGCAGGGGCTACACCAATGATCACTGCGCCTTATAGGCATCCCAAGAGGTTCAAGGACGAGATTGAGAAAGCAATCAAAGAGTTGCTTGCGATGGGGCACATCAGGCCCAGCACGAGTCCTTTTGCCTCTTCAGTCGTTCTGGTACTGAAGAAGGATGGCACATTGCGGATGTGCATTGATTACAGAGCTCTCAACAAGAAAACGATAAAGATTAGGTACCCCATTCCGCGCATAGATGAGTTGATGGACGAGTTGCATGGGGCATTTTTCTTCACCAAGATCGATCTGCGATCTGGGTATCATCAAATCAGCATCAGGGAGCATGATATAGAAAAGACTGCATTCAGATGCCACTTCGGATATTTTGAGTTCTTGGTCATGCCATTTGGGTTGACCAATGCACCGGCCACTTTCCAATCTTGCATGAACCACATCTTCAGAGGACAGTTGAGGAAATACCTTTAGGTGTTCTTCGATGATATATTGATATACAGCAGGACGTGGGATGAACATTTGGCACATTTGGAGGTGGTCTTGACTCTTGAGCATTATGCAGGCATAGTCATTATATGACAAGGAATGCAAATGTGAGTTTGGCATGAGAGAACTATTATACTTGGGGCATATCATCGGTGAGTAGGGAGTACAGGTTCATCAAGAGAAGATCAGGGCCATTCTGGATTGGCCAACACCCAAGAACCTCACAGAGTTGAAGGGATTCTTTGGTTTATGCAATTAATACAGGCAGTTCGTCAAGGGCTTTTCACAGTTGGGAGCACCACTCACAGACTTGACCAAGAAGGGTGTTTTTCATTGGACAGAGGAGTCACAATAGACATTTGATAAAATGAAGGAGGTTATGAGCACATGCCCTGTTCTAGCCCTTCCAAACTTCTTGCAGTCGTTTGTCTTAGAGTGTGACGCATCAGGGGTGGGGATTGGAGCAGTTTTGATGCAGGGGGACCACCCCATTGTGTTTGAGAGCAGAAAGCTCAAGGAGTCGGAGAGACTCTATCCTATTTACGACAAGAAAATGCTAGCAATCATGCATGCCTTAACCAAATTCAGGCAGTGTCTAGTAGGCAGCAGATTTGTAGTCAAGACTGACCATAACAATCTCAAGTATTTCATAGATCAGAAAGACCTCAGTGACAGACAGCAGAAGTGGGTCTCAAAGATCCAAGCCTTTGACCTTGACATTGAGTATGTCAAGGGAAAAAGGAACATCGTAGCAGATGCCTTGTCCAGGAGGCCAGCAGGGTGTTCGATGATGGACGTTTGTACAAATTGGAAAGCTCATTTGTTGGTGGAGTACTCCAAAACAAATTTGCTTGTGAGGTGATGGATGGACAGGTGGTTGATGATAGATATCGGGTTCTTGATGACGTCATTTTCTACAAGGACCGGATCTACTTGGTTCCAGAATCTACCCTGAAGGGGAAAATTCTGAAGGTGTGTCATGATTCGCCTACAACAGGGCATCAGAGGTGCTTCAAAATGTATAGGAAGATCAGGGAGAGATTCTCATCGAAGGGTCTCAAGGATGATGTGTTGAAACACATCCGTGAGTGCACGACTTGTCAGCAGAACAAGTCCAAGCAGACACACCCCGCAGGGTTGCTACAACCTCTACCCATTCCAGAGCAGAAATGGGAAAGCATTTCTATGGATTTCATTACAGGCCTTCCTCGAGTGCAGGGCAAAGACTGTATATTTGTGGTGGTCGACAGGCTGACCAAATTTGCACATTTCTTCGCCATACCCACGGACTACAAGGCCATACAGGTAGCAGAGTTGTTTTTGAGGGAGGTATTCTGGTTGTATGGTTTACCCAGGCAGATAGTCAGTGATAGAGATGGGTGCTTCATCAGCGCGTTTTGGCAAGAGCTTTTCAGGTTGACAAGCACAAAGCTAGCTACGAGTACCAACTACCACCCACAAACAGATGGACAGATAGAGATCGTCAACAAATGGGTGGAGGGGTATCTAAGGAACTATGTGGGGGGGCAGCAACGCACATGGGTGAGATGGTTACACATGGGTGAGTATTGCTACAACACAACTTACCATATGTCTATCAAGATGTCACCGTTCAAGGCATTGTACGGATATGATGCACCCTCCTTTATGGAGACTGTGTTTGGGGACAGCAGGGTCCCGGGGGCCAAAGACTGGGTGGAGGAGAGTCAAAGGATTCTACAAGCAGTGAGGGAGAACTTGCAGACGGCTCAAAACCAACAGAAGATCTATGCAGACTGGCAGAGAGTTGAGCGCAGTTTTGAGGTAGGGGATTTGGTTTTTCTACGATTACAGCAATACAAACAGTCCTCCTTGAAGAGGAGCGGAGCAGAGAAGCTGAAGTCGAAGCTTTATGGACCATACAGAGTCATCAGGAGGATAGGCGATGTGGCATACGAGCTAGAGCTACCAAAGGGTAGCAAGATTCATAACGTCTTTCATGTCTCTTGCCTTAAAAAGGTCGTGGGACAACATATTAGCATTTCAGAGGAGTTGCCACCCTTGGATGAGGAGAGCCAGTTGGAGCTAGTGTCGGAGGAGGTACTAGAGCAGAGAGAGCACAGGTTGAGGAGCAGGGTCATCAGGGAGTGCTTGGTTAGATGGAGGGGTCTTCCAGTGGAGGATGCCACATGGGAGGGAGAGCATATTTTGCAGCACACAGGATTGATGTTGCTTGAGGACAAGCAATCTCGAGAAGGGAGGATTGTGATGTCTCATTCTCAAGAGTAGGCCAGCAGGGAGTGACTTAGTAGTCTATGTGTTCCCGTAGATGATAGTGAAGCACAAACAGGGAACAAAGGGAGAAATAAGGGTGATTTGGTGGCTAAACAATGAATTAAGCCAAAAAGCATATGAAAAGTCACTTAAGCCTAAGTTAACGAAGAATTAGAACGAAAAGGTGCTAAAGGGGACCTAATTAATTAATTACTCACCCTAGGAGGAAAAGCGCCTAGTTTAAGTGAGGTCAATGCTGAATTAGATCGGGAAGAGTATAAAGGGAGGAATCGACCTAATTGCTCATTATGCATTGTTATGATTTGATGTTGAGAGTTCCAAGAGGAGGAAGAGATTCGACTTCTACTGCTTTGTGGATTTCTGGAGGAAACCACCACCATTGATAGGTTTCGGTATTGAGAGACACACCCTAGCCCATTGGAGATACCATCCAGGTATTTCACCGTGCTATTCAGGAGCATCCAGTTTGCAGTTTTGCACAGCTCAGCCAGTGAGGGCGCAAGGTCAGATAGAGGGGTTGTGTAGCTGCACGAGATCAGAGCTCGGATTGCAGTTTCCTTCCGACCCAATTGAGATCCAGCCAAGGTGCATAATTTGAGCCACTTTCCATCGGATTCGGACGGTGGAATCCTTCAGAGCGCATCATTCAGCCATCTAGGGCGCAGCTCTTTTAGAAGGACAGTTGGGGTTATAGACAGAGCATCAGAGCAGATATGGGGAAACCCTTCCGGCCGAATTCCGCATTTGTCGGGGTGAACGTTTTGAGTCCTATATCAACCAATTTCGTTGGTGGAATCATTTGGACACATCCAAACAGCCCAGGAGGTGCGCAGACCCCCAGGGGACGAGATCCGAAGCATCAGAGGATAGATCTGCCATCCGACAGTCACCAGGATCAGTCTAGAGGCCAGGGTGCTTCTATTGGGACAGTTTCCAGCTCATTCCAATGGGTATAGCCTTCCAGACGAGTTTTCCGGTTTGTAGCAATTACCGTGCTTCTCTGGAACCGCCGATTTTGTCGATCTATCCGTGTATGCATAAGATCTGCCTTCATCTTCTGATCACGGGTATTTTATGTTATTTGCTTGTATTCCAGTGACGATCCATGAGATCTAACTGATGACTATCTTCTACATTTCCAGTATTTCATTGTATTTCCATGCTTGAATCTCATAATACATATTATTGGGTGGTTGATGTTCCTTATTTCTACATGCATCATATATATAATTGTTTAAACCATAATGTATAACATGCACATGCAACAACCACAAAACATCTCAAACACATAACTAAAACACATCCAGAAACCCCCAGAGTATCAGATCTGAAGATAAAACGCATCCAAAAACCCCCAGAGTATCAGATCTGTGAGACGGAACACTAGATCCGTAGTAAATATCCAGATCAGCTGGATCAGGGATATTTCACAAGCCTGATGGCTCTCTCCATGAAAGCATGCGCCCAAGCTAGCCTCACCTAGTGCTTCAAACCTCATCTCCAAGCTCTCTCTCAATCTCTCCAAGTGAGCAAATGAGTGAATGAGCTCTCCTTTGCCCTTTGCACCCCTCTTGAACCGCCATAAGGAAACCTAAGATATGGATGGCTGAGATCATCCCAGCTCCCATCTAATCAAAGGTTGAGATCTCTCCAAAAGAATCTCACTCAAAAACCCACTTTGGGTTAAGTTCACTTATGTCTCTAATTCACCCACAAAGTCAATTAATAGTCATTTTAGGCATAAATGACAAAATTTCACTTTTGACTTAAATCTCCTAAGTCAAAGTGAAATTAGACATAAAGTACAAGGCACAAAGTACATAGTACTTCCGACATGTGTTTAGGAGAGTACAAACACATGGGGAACACCTCCCAAGGTACATAATCTCAACAGTCATGCCCCGTTCCAAGAGATCTCAATAGCAGAACCATATCAAATCCCTTTATGAGAGACGGACTAGATCCTCCAGACCTAAGCATCGTGCGACCTCCAGGAAGCGGCACAGTGGACAGTCCGCGCTTCCCACCGGCTCTTCTTCAGGCCAACAGACTTTGTTGGGTTTCCTTCATTCAGCGTCGGATGGTAGGAGAAAGGGGTCTACTCCATAGACCTATGAGCACCTGGATCTTCTCCGCCTGCACATCTCCGCCCCGTTGCGAGGTTTGGGACTTGCGGTTGTGGTTGAAAGCTCCTCATTCTTCAACCCAGCTCACATTATCTACATTTTTGTATCTTACTTCATGCAACTTATGCCTTTATAGGAGACTGTTTGGTACTCCCGCATTGTAAGGAAATCATTGTACCCACCAGTCCCTTTGACCTACTTTTGTGGTCATTAGTTGAACATTAATAAAATTATCTTATCTTATCTGATCTTATCTAGACCCGACCCGACCCGATTCACAGTGATCATGTCCATTGGCGAATACGCAACCAGACCAAGGCATTCTGGGAAGTTAGCAACGATTCCGAGATACGCAAGTGCATATCTCGGCAATGGAAACCGTTCCAGCCCTAAGGAACACCTGTAATCAAAATTTCGAAGGAAACCATACAATGCAAAGAGGTAGAACATTCGAAGGCATATATGTAAGCAATTATTAAAAACACAGTAAAAATTTATAAACTAATGATGGCTCTGTTGAATGGCAAACTAAATTAGCCGAACTTGATCGAATTTGTGCGGCTGCTCATCAAATGCGTCGAATTTCGAATTTGAAGGATCAAATTCAGTGAATGCGGTGAATAAGGTGGTATTGTGCCAAGCCCGTTGTGATAGAGGGCTCTACGATACAAAGTTTGAAGCTGAGAGTCTTTCAGAGTCCAGACTCCAGTGGAAATTGCAGGGGAATGTCTTCATGCAAAATGTTTTCAAAATACTAATGAATGAAGTTATTCCCTATGATTCCCTTGATAGTCAGTACTACATATATGTGAACGTGAGATGACAGTATCGACACACATCCCAAGGGTATATCAACACAGAAACCAGAAGTACGTAACAGAAGCTATACTCTTTGTAATGACTGCAAGATATAAGATTCAAAGCCAAAACATGATAAACATGACACAGTCAAAAAGTCATGTCAATAAAGCAAGGCAAATTAGATTATGTTGAAGGATAAGTCAAAGCAATCTCGCATTCATGTCAACAGAGCAATTATCATTCTCTTAATACAGGACCATACCGAAAGGTAGAAGCATTGACAGAAATCAAATAGCTTTGTAGAGAAACAAAACTTCCTTTCATTACTTTAGTTAAGACAAATGGACACACCTGGAGTTAAGTTATTGGTGAAGAGAAATGGACACACCTGGAATTAAGTGGTATCTTAACTTTTTTGCCACCCTGCTGGGCACCCATGATTGATGCATCCAACTCTACTGCACCATTATTGATATGTAAGAACTGTCAAGGAAAAAACAAAAACTTGCAATAAATAGACAAACTTCACAGATATCCACGACATTTGTAACTGAAATATAGCTCTGGAAATATGTAACTGCAGTGACTGATGAAAGAATACACAATCAGAAAGGAACCAGAAATATATTTATACTTCCCTTTACAGCATCAATTTTGCTGCCAAAATATTTTACTGCTCTTAAACAAAATTAAAGGTTTCTTTAATTCGATTGCCTGAGACTGCTTCTGAGCTAATTTACAGCTTCTAGATGAGTTATTTGTCATCCTTCATATTCATTATTCTTCTCTAAGCTTCTTTGCATTGTACAAGAAATCGAAGCTCTAAGGCCTCGAAAGTTAAATTTATAATCTCATACTGGCCAGATGCCAAATTTCAAATAAATTCAGTTTCAACTCTCGTTGCAGCATTGATGGAAATGACCACAGACCATGAAATTTTTTGGAAAACAAGCAATACTTTTGACTTCAGGACTTCCTTAAGTGGTACTAAAGATATGCAAGAGGCACACATAATCAGGAACTGCGTCAAACATACCAGGAAAATATCTTGTAGAAAACCAAGTCCCAGTTAAACGAATTAAACTGTAGACCCCTTCACAACCTTCTTTAAGCAGCTGATCTGATATTAATAAAGAAATTCCGGTAGGGGATTTGCTCACAAAGGACAAAAGCAAAACATATAATAAAGAATAATTTATGAAAAGGGAACCAAGCAAAACAAGAAATAGGTTTGACTTCAGGACTTCCTTCAGCAGTACTAAAGATATGCAACATGCACACAAAATCACTGCCATT
>WSFP011466435.1:0-18304 GCA_009831015.1 Picea engelmannii
ACTACAAATCATATTTTGATGATAAAATTGATGAGGTATTTTGGTTGTGGTACATGTTGAGTACATGGTTGAGACAAGTAGTTGATGATGTTGGTACATATTGATGAGTCATAGTTGATGAGTAGTTGACACATGATTGGAACATACTTGGTACATGTTTGGATGCAATTGTTTATGGTACAGGTTGATTACAGGTTGGTGCATGGTTGATGCACTTGTTTATGGTACAGGTTGATTACAGGTTGAGTTACAGGTTGATGCATGGTTGATGCATGGTTCATATTTATTGGTATAAGTTTACTACATTATATATCACAATGATAGTGTGACAGTGGTTCCACCATTCTACTTCTACTTCAGGATGGCAGGACGGAGCAAGGAAAGGTGGTTGTAGCCACCTTCCAGTTGTAGCCAGAGAACATTGGGGGTTGTAGCCTCCTTCTGGTTGTAGCCAGAGATTTGGGGAGTTGGAGCTTCCCTCAGGTTGTAGCCTGAGAAACTAGGGGGGTCAGAGCCTCCTTCCAGTTGCAGCTATAAAACAAAGGAAGTTGGTGCTTCCAATGAATGTAATTCTTCAAGACATGTAATAAAAATCACTTCCTGGTTTTCTCCCGATTTGGGTTTCCACGTAAAACACTGGTGTATTGTGTATGTGTGTGATTGTTTATTTATTACTACTCATTATTGGATAATAATTATACATTGATATAACATTTGAAGAAAAATTATTATAATTACGCTATTATTGATTCACCCCCCCTCTCAGTAATCCAACAACCATTCCTAGTAGGGAGAGAAGTTAAGAGGGAATGGGGGAAGGTGTTAAGCATGAAAGACCAAATGACCTAGGTTAAGTTGATGGAGTGCTTGATTGGATCATGAGTATCATAAATTCATAGGGGCCTTGTTTTGAGGAATTTTGTGTATTGTTCACCAAGTTGGTGGTCACAATGGATGATAACAGATTGGTAGGGTCAATTAAGGATAGGATTGGAGGGGAGGCATCCAAGTGGAACCTAAAAATAAAAGACAACATGGTATGAGTGAGGGTAGGAGAAGTAGAATATACTTGAAGATCATGTATTTCTTATTATAAGGCCTTTCTAACAAAAACATAGTAAAAAACATAAGAGAAACCAACAAAATGATATTTTACCATTTAGGAGAAATCATGAGTCTCCCAAGATAACCAAGTGTTTACCATTAGGTTTCACTACTCTATCCACCTAAGTATAGTGTAAAACATCCTCTTTAAATTCCACCACCTGAGTCATCAATGGTTTTCGAGTAGAGGTCATGCCTTATGCACTGCATGCAACTAGTTTTTAAATTGAAGTGTCTTACAATAAGAATGTCTCCAATAGCCAATAATTTTCATATTTTAGGTTGTATATCTATGAAAAGTGATACACCAATGTCTGTAATGTCTTAAGGTGATGAGAATGAAGGAAAGTAACATGCACTAAATAAAAGTGTCTTTAAATGAGTTTCCATTGCTAAGTATACCCATAAGAATCTAGCATGAACCTCTGAGCCTTAAAGTCGGATAATGGGAGATAGTTAATCTTTATGAAGACATGCGATCCCACTAGAACCTTTTGAGCCAAGCCAAAGTTCTGGTATGTGCACTTATAGCTGGGAGTATCCTAAAATGTTGGGTAGTGGCTTCGTATAAGTTATGCCGAATACGTGGAGATGGGGAGTTAGGAACTAAGCAATGCTTTATCTTATGTTTTGTAGAATACTCAAAAATCAAGGATAAGTTGAATTTTCATATCAAAACCTAGGAATCAACAATTCATGAGGTTCTAGTAAGATTTTTTAGCAAGTTTGGTTGAGAAGATGTTGCATGCAAGAAGCAGAGGGTTTTAAAGTAGATTCCATAAGGAAACCAACCTTTAATGCAGAGAGAAGGAGACCAAATCCAGTGGAGTACACCATGTTCATGATATAGGTTGTGCCATTACCCCACCATCTCTAGTTATTGTAATCTCTTTAAAAATGTTTCACAAAATGTAAACTATGTTATCCTATCCTATATGACCATTCAATCTCATGAATAGTTTAATAATAAACACACACACAAAGATACATATATCCCTATCTACCGTGACATTGTATAAGTTGCAACAAAAATTATAATATTATATTATACTAAACTCTTGTGTTCTACCATTGCATGTGTAGAAGTTAAAAACATCTCATTTAAGTATTACTAAGCATTGTATTATATAATGTTGGTGCAGTGCAGATGAAATTCATAGGTCAGATGATAGTGGAAGTCCCTTTCTATCAAATGGCAATATAACATATATGCAATGTAGTATTTTTGTAGCTATAAATGATAAATTCTACAGAAGGAATTTTTTGTCACTGAAAGTTTTTTGTTAAATGTATTGACAACCAAAAGTTATGACCACACATCTCAAACTTATGAATTATGGTCCTAGAAAATTGTTATTGTCTTAATATACCCTTGAGAAAGCCTGATTTAGTTTTGAAATGACAATATTGCATTTTTCCGTATGCCATTCTTTTCCATATGGAATTTTGATTTATCTGGAGAAAGTTATGGTTGCATGAACACATGGTACTCCTTTAAAGTGGAGATTCAAGAATCCCTTCTCTGATACCTCTTGTTATGAATCATATTAAGATTGTGATTTTGTCATATAACACTATATGTTATAAATTTTGAATTTATTCATTAATAAATATAACCTTATAAGTTGCAAATGTCACACCCCTACCATGACATTGTAAATATTGATGCTCCAAGGAAAGGATCTCCTTGAGGGATATGACGAAATAATTTTTTAAATAAATTTTTTATATAATGAAAATATAATTTGTAGGGAGCTCAAGGGAAAGGATCCCCTCGAGGGATATGACGAAATCATTTTGAATTAAGATTCAAATTGGGAAGAGGCCAATATTTTGATGTGAAATGGATCAAAGAAAAGATGAATTAATCTGATTTCTTTTGGGTTAAGTCTGAGAAAGGGGATCTTACTAACTTGATGAGTCTTGATAAGTGGCACACACCCAACTATCTTCAACCATTATAGCAAGCTAAGTACCCCAATAGACAAGTACCCCACAAGGGAAGTGCATCACCTTGTACCTTGCATTGAAATCTATGGAAGCCAATCACCTATCACATTTACGATCCCATTTATCATATAAACACCTGACATGGGATGAGAAGGGGGATGCAACTTGTATTTTGGCTAAATTCTATAAGAGAAATACTCCTTGAGAGTCCATAATGTCGTTATCTGCCACAAGTGGGAGGGGTCGTGTCGTGAACTTGTGGGCTCTTCATATTATGTATCTAAGTCTTAAGACCCTAGAGTGCGTCCATTTTATTGACACAACTATATTTGAGAGAGGATGATAGTAGAATATGGCTTCGAAAACTTGTTTTTGAGGACTGGGTTGAAGACCCAAATTGTGTAAAGGATCAGGTCTAGAATTGTGTGTGAAGGTTCATCTAGATAAAAGAGCCAAGAATTGTGTGTTAAGGGTTGGGCATGAAACAAGGTGTGAAATATCAAGTTGGAATAGACCTAGAACTATGTGTGAAGGGTCAATCTTGGAAATGTGTTTGAATGGCTAGAAAAAATGCCACCACAGTAGTGCTTCCTCTATCTTGAGCTATAGTAGTCTTCCAATTATTCTTACATGTTTTAAATTTTAAACTTTTGACTATCTCTACTGGTTCTCTTTTGACCAGTCTTCAAGCCATCAAAATTAATTGTTGTAGATATATTTTCATCCCAAGTAAAACATTGAACATGAGATCGTAAAATGTAGTGAACACAAACACATTTACTACTAAATAGGGCTTGTTCAATCTGGCCACTACAATAAATGACTCAAATTCTGAATAAAATCATAATAAATTATTCTTAAGGTTAAATTCTACTAGAAACTAAAGTTTGTGGAGAAACAACAATGTGAAGGTGACCATTGGAATGCACTCCTGGTATTGAAATATAGACATAAACAGGAGTGTAAATTGAATATCTCTCGAATTGGTCTCATTATGTTTCAAAAAGTAGGTTTTTTTCGTAAGAATGCTAGATGATGCATGTCAATGTGTGTCTATTTGGTCAGTTGGTAGCATATGTTAACTCCATATTCATACGGGGTTAAGAAATGCACATACAGGGTTGCTAAGTCCCAGACCAGCTGAGTCTTTGTCGAGTTCGAGCATGACAACATTTTGGGCCTCTCACAATGGGTTTGTCTGGATATGGATTGTAAATATGATTTGGTATTCAACTGATATAGATGATAAACAAGAATACTAGCAAGAAATATTTAGCTCAATATATGGATCTTGGGTTGAAGAAATGAATGCTATGGAAATATTCAGCCTACAAACAAAGAGTGTTATATGATCAAGTTATTATTTGATAAAAAATAAAATTTGACTACAATATCGAGACGCCAATGGTAAATTTGTCACATTGGGAAACATAAATGCCCAATTATCCTTTAGAATAAAATGTGGAAAACAACATAGAACTAGAAGGGCACAAACTATCGGGAGATAATTCCAATAGTTAGAGAGAGATAATTCCAATAGCTAGTGGATAGAATCTTGGATATTCAATAAATTCATCAGTGTAATACTATCATAAAGAAGAAAGCATCAAATGCATAGTACATTCATAAAATGAATAAAGTTGCACACATGACTAAAGTCAAAAAGACATTTCCTTGCAGTCCTTTCTGATTTGTCTTTTGCCCCAAAATCCTACTTCCATGAATTGCATGTTTATACATATTTTTTTTTTGGGTATACTTCATGTTGTTACACATCATATTTGTTTGAAGAGAGTGTTACAAGAAAATCCCCCTGCGGACAGGTGAAATTCCTCTTGGAGCTAGACCCCTATAACCAAGACAGAAAGGTGCTAACTTTGGTCACTGACATCCCTTTAAACCTAGCTAAACTAACCTATAGAGAAGAGGAAGAAGATGTACCTTTTTATGATGTTTGTCCTTGCCCAGTTCCAAGTTGAGCTCTAATCCACAAGCTCTTCAACATGTCCTACAATCCAATCAAAGAAAAAGCATGCTTCCTATTCTACTACAATTAGTTTGAAACTAGATCTATCCATTAAAGACAAGTTCATGTAGGCATACACAATATTGAAGGAAATAGGCCAATCACATATATTAATGAGAACTCAATAGATATACTTGTAGAACTTTGATGCAGATGCATCAGCCTCACCAAGCTCTCCTTGTCCAACCCTTTTCTCAAATGATCCACAAACAAAATGACTATGCTTCACTGATTATCTCCCTTATGAGATCATAAGTTTGATGCCTTCAATGTGCTCCCTTCCTCATGAGATCATAAGTTAGGTATATCTCAATATCTCCATCAATATCACTTCTCATGAGATCATAATTTTGGTATCTCTCTATGTCTTCATGTATCCTTTCACCATGAGGAGGCCTCCTTATATAACCTTGGAGAGGCTCAATCACCTTACAGATTCTTGGGATAGGTTGAGGATCTTTATCCTTCAGTTGTGGATCCTCCCTAAGATCCATCCTTGACCTTAGATTCAAATCCAACTAATTTCATAGATAAGGGGGATCCTCCCCTTATTTTCTCAGCAACATAACACTCCCCCAGAATGGTGCAAAGAGCGCTGCAATGCTCCCCAAAATAAGGTCAAGGAGCGCTAGCACTCCCTTCTAGTGGGTATGGGAGTGCTTCCCAATATTTCCTCAAAAAATCCTAGTACTCCCCAATAAGGGTGCACAAAGTGCTACAACGCTCCCCTAGAGAAGGTCAAGGAGCGCTGGTAGTCCCTGTTAATGGGTGGGGGAGAACTTCCCTTCAAAATTCATTTTTAAGTGGTTTTCTCAAAGAAAAAGATTTTGTACTCTTCATCAGATGATTTATCCTTCTTTAACCAGCCTCTGAGATTGTTTTCAAGTGTTCTTTGTGATGTCGTTCGAGATACAACATAGGAAATATGGCAGTATGATGTTTGTGACACTTGCGACAATTGCGGCCAAAATGAGACATGTGCGACACTTGTAATGAAGATAATAGGTTATAATTGAAATGAGTAATTTTGATGTGTAATAGATTTCCCCCCAAAGTGCGAAGTTAGAAGACGTGATGACTGAAGTACTTTGTAGACTTTTTCGAGCAAGGGAATGGAATTAGAGAACCTAGTAGAAGCTGCATACAACAATCAGACAAATGTTATGATATGTTTCAAACCCAAGGTAGGCATACCTATATTTGGGTGATAAATACTTGCAAGGTATGGCCATCTTAAAATACACTGCGGATCCATAATTGTATTAACAAAAAGCTATAGCCACCTAAGATACAATGTGGATCTATACTTCCATGACATGAACTGATCGTAGCCATGAAAAATACACAGTGGATCTATGAGACAACAAGACATAGGCACAGACCAATACAAAGTGGATCTATGTGACAGTATATGTGTCAATATTCAAGAGAAAATTTGTTGCAACCTGGGAAAAGTGCATAACAGAGTGATCACTCAAACCAGGGTCTTATTACTGATCCTAATGCAGTTTGAGTGTAACCATGTGAATAGATGTCCTGATGTCGAACATGGTAGAAACCAATTGATTACCGGTTAATGAGGTAAACCGTTAACAAGTGCAAGGGAAATCACCATTGATGTCAATGATTCCCAAGGTACCCTAGTACATTCCAGCAAATGTGAATATATGAGTTGAATTCGAACATCCATGGAATCATCCGATCAAGGGTCAATTATGTAAACCTACTATCATAAGTGAGGAGGCATGCCATTGAGGCATGCAGGTCCCAAGGTACTAACTAGTTTCTAAGTCTAGTTCTCGGATAATGTGTTGAAGTTGATAAAAACAGACTCTTCGAAGGAGGGCCTTGATGTATCCCCCATCAATGACATGAAACTGACACATATATGTAAATTGGTAGATCAAATGAACATGGACTGACATGGGTATTCAAACAGGATATTTTTGATGGTTGAATCTCGAGGAAGATACTTCCCTTGAACACTGAGGCACAACAATAGAAACATGACATGGACCAAAACATGATGATGCAATGGACACTGTGACTTTCATCGGGTGACCCAAAGGAGTAAAGAAACTCAAAGGATTGGTTCAGTGTAGATGTTCAGTGGATTAAAATGTATGCAAAGACGAAGTTTCGTGTTCAAGGGTGACTGTAAGAGTGATTGGTGATGTTTTCAAAAAATTCTTGGCTTTCTTCCTTCAAATTCCCTCCCCATCCAGATAGACGAGTACCTCTTTTTTATTTAACGAGAATGAGGAGGATAAGACATGCTCGATATAACTCACCTTCGGTGAGTCGCTCTTCCTTTGTTTAACGGACTAGAAGAAGAAAGGGTTCGGTCCCATATGGGCCCTTCAATGTACCTTTTTAATGAGTCCAGAGAAGGTAAACTCGGTGATTTTTCATGTTTAGAGAGTCTGAAAAAAACTTAAAGATGACTCTAGTGTTGAAATTTTTCGTAATATTAGTCTTGCGAGTCCAAAAAAGAGATAAATTATCACTCGAAATATTCCCTTTCAAACCTTTTAACGAGTGGGAAAGGAAGCAAGATCACTCGACAAGATTTTCACATTTAGAGAGTCTGAAAAGAGATTAAAGATGACTCTAGGGGGTTCCTTTTTCGTATAACCTTTATGAGTCTGAAAAAGTGATAAAAGTATACTCGGTTACATTCTCATGTATTTACGAGCACGAGAATAAACAAAGACTAAGCTTGATATTGGTTTCATTTTTACACAAGCTTGAAACAAAATTAAACTTATGTTTGTAATTTCCCAACATAGTTTCCAAAGGTAGGGATACCCATGGATGATTGGTACTCTATCCCTAGCCTGAAAAGCTAGTGAAATAACTCCATAATGATAATAAAAATATTGAGACATGCCCCCCCAAGCTTCAATTCATTCACCAACTTTGAGGTTGTCACCAATTTATGTACTAGATGGAGAAAAATGATACAGGTGGATGAAATGAAGGTTCAAATACAAGACTTAACAAAATAATCGACTTGGTATGAGAGGTGATTGTTTCATTTTTTAACGAGCTTGTCATAGGAAAAGAACTATGCTCAAGGCTCCAGGTTCAGTCCCTAGATTTTTGTTTCATTTTTTAACGAGCATGCCACAAAGAGGAAAACTATGCTCATGAGCTTTGTTTAATTTTTTAACAAGGTTTCCATAGAGAGGAAAACTATTCTTGTAACCTTTCCTCGATCATGGATTCCAATAGGATAATTCTCTGGAAGGAATACATGTCAAGGGACAAACTTCAATCATGGCTTCCAAGAGATCTTCACTGAACGGAAGAAAAACACTCTAGAAGGAACACATGTTGAGGTCTGTGATAGGTGTAAGGAGATTAGGCTCCAATATCCCTACTGAAGATTTCACCATGTCAACTACCATATATAAGTCATCAAAAGTTGAAGTCATGGGAGACAACGCCACATAATTGACCTGTGGCAGTGGTGATATTGTTTGCATATAAGAACTGTTTAGGGAGGTCATTGGGATGGTAATCAAGTCAGGACCAATGCATGAAAGTTGATCAATAGTCACCATTCTTCCATCATTCGGTAAAGATATCACACGAAAAAGAGTGGACAAAATAGATTTCATGGCATAGATATAATCTCGCCCAAGGAGTAAATCGAAATCCAAAGGATCTTGGACTACCATGACATCAACAAAGATAGTTTTCCGTCCCAAAGTTATGGTAAACTAAGGAAGGATCCCTAAAGGGTGATTGGTTCTTATTTTAAAAGAGAATAGAGTCTGGGTAACTAGCAAAAGCTAAGGATAACCCAAATCTTGGCAAGCAATAGAGGACAAAATACTAATGGACGAACCTTAATCTATCAACACATGAGGAACGTCTCGACCAAAAACCTGTACTGTGATCTTGAAAGGAATATGAGAGGGAAGACGAGGTCTAGTTAGCACGCCCCAATAAAAAAGGATGGCCTCATTACTTGGAGGGGGTTTCGTGGGAGAAGGAGGAATGCCCCCCAGCATGGTAGATGTTGTATCAACAAGAAAAGCATGGGCATAATCGGGTTTAATCTCTAGTGGGAGAGTAGGATCGATTGATAACGACATCAAATCGACCACTTGGGTTTCATTTTCCAAGAGGAGAATGGGTTCAACAGGTGGAAACAGATCGACCTCTTAGGTTTCACTCTCTAACGGGAGAGAGGGATCAACCGAAGATGGGATCGGATTAACCACTTTTTCAACTGGTTCAACTAAGGACGTGACTAGATTAATGACATGATCAATCAAACTAACTGATGAAAGGACCGAAGCAACCACTTTGGCACTCGTCAGAGGAGGTGTGTGATTGACCACATTGGTACTCTTCAGATGAAGGGTGGGACTTACCAATGATGGGACTGGATCAATGATCACTTGGGTTTCACTTTTCAAATGAAAAGTGGGGATGATAGATGATACAATTGGATCAACTACTTTGGTTAGTGGTTCAAATGAGGATTAAACTATATTGACAACCTGATCAACTGGACTAACTGGGGATGGAACCGGATTGACCATTCCATCAACTAATGGAATGGTCACCAATTTATGTTACAAGAAAATCCCCCTACGAACAAGTGAAATTCCTCTTGGATCTAGACCCATATAACCAAGATAGAAAGGTGCTAACTTTGGTCACTGACATCCCTTTAAACCTAGCTAAACTAACCTATAGAAAAGAGGAAAAAGATGTACCTTTTTACGATGTTTGTCTTCACCCAGTTCCAAGTTGAGCTCTGATCCAGAAGATCTTAAACATGTCCTACAATCCAATCAAAGATAAAGCATGCTTCCTATTCTACTATGATTAGTTTGAAACTAGATCTATCCATTAAAGAAAAGTTCATGTAGGCATACACAATATTGAAGGAAACAGTCCAAGAACATGTATTAATGAGAACTCAATAGAGATACTTATAGACCTTTGATGTAGATACAACAGCCTCACCAAGCTCTCCGTGTCCAACCCTTTTCTTAAATGATCCACAAACAAAATGAATATGATTGACTGAATATCTCCCTTATGATATCAAAAGTTTGATGCCTTCAATGTCCTCCCTTCCTCATGAGATCATAAGTTAGGCATCTCTCAATCTCTCCATCAATACCACATCTCATGATATCATAAGTTTGGTATCTCTCTATGTCTTCATGTATCCTTTCACCATGAGGAGGCCGCCTTTTATAAGCTTGGAGAGGCTCAACCACCTTAGATATTCTTGGGATAGGTTGAGGATCTTTCTCCATTAGTTGTGGATCCTGCCTAATATCCAGCCTTGACCTCAGATTCAAATCCAACTGATTTCAAAGATAAGTGGGATCCTCCCCAGATTTTCTCAATAGCATAACACTCCCCTAGAATGGTTCACATATCACTACAACCCTCCCCCAAATAAGGTCAAGGAGTGCTAGTGCTCCCTGCTAGTGGGTAGGGGAGTGTTTCCCAAGATTTACTCAAAAATGGCCAGCGCTCCCCCAGAAGGGTGCACAAAGTGCTACAATGCTCCCCCAGAGAAGGTTAGGGAGCACTGACACTCCCTGTCAGTGGGTGGGGGGTTGTTGCCCTTCAAAATTCATTTGTAAGTGTTTTTCTCAAAGAAAAAGGTTTTGAACTCTTCATCAGATGATTTCTCCTTCTTTAACCAGCCTCTGAGGGTGTTTTCAAGTGTTCTTTGTGATGTCGTTCGAGACACAACATAGGCAAGATGGAAGTATGATGTTTTTGACACTTGTGGCCAAAATGTGACATGTGCAACACTTATAATGACAACAATAGGTCATCATTGAAATGAGCAATTTGTATGTGTAACAGAGACATAACTTTCATACTTTATAACATTTGAAGTGTCATGATAGCATAGATAGCAATAGGAAGTTGTTTCCTATGCAATTTAGTTGTCATTGTTTGATTGTCATGGTGGATTTTATTGAAGTTGTTTTATAGATTATCTATACAGATGTGGGTTCCTCTTTTTGTGACAATTCATCACTCTAAGGAGTTATATTTTTTATTTCATATGTGAATGTTTGACATCATAAATATTTGAGAACAAATTGGAGAACATCCTAAATATTTGAGAACACTTTTTTATAAGAGTTTCATGTGTTTGATACTAAGAAGTAGAAGTACTTGTAAGAGGTATATAACATATATATAAGGAATAGAGAACACGAAAAGTACTAAAAATATGATATATCTCAATAAAGTATCACATAGAAAACCCTATATTAATAAATAATCACATAACAATTCATAAATATTAAACATAACCTGAATTGATGGTTATATAAGCTATGATGAAAGGATAAATCACACCCGATCTGATGAATTGGTCGGCATAGTTGGAATGGTTTCCCCCTCATTCTCCTCTTCAGCTATATGACCCTTTGTTTGTCCCAAGCCTCCCTCACTAGATGAAGAAAGATCTTAAAGTACCTACCAAAATCATTCAACCTCCATAAATATATACAAAATCAATACAAGTCATATTTGTAGCGCATTATTTACTCTAAGATGCACTTTTATGAGAGTGTCAGAACATACCTAAATGAGCTCCTCTTGGTTTCAAGAATAATTTATTAGATCCACGTGTCTAATATTGGATCAAATGGCCTCCCTCGATTTGAAGTAGTAGCAACAAAGTCAACATTGACTTTGTTGTTGCTCCATTGGATCAAGGGAGGTTTTCTCCAAGATTAAACAGCTCCAAAAAATTATTCTCCACTTAATAGGGCCAACCACGTGAAGGTAGAATATCTTATGGCCCCTCAGCCCCCCTCAAATCACTCTCAATTCCCCAATACTCAATCTATTTTCTACTATAAAATATTTATTAAAAATATTCAAAACTGATAGAATGCGATTGTAAATCTATGCAAGAAAGCTAAGCTAAAATAACTACAAAGTTGTTTGATTTCGATTTTCTTTGAACATAAGAACTAACCATCTATATTTCCTTTTTTTCCAACATGAGTACAAAAAAGTATTTCATAAAAAATAGATTTTATAAATAGTTATTAAAATATTGCACATCATCAATTAGTTTTAGTCGGCCCATTCTTCTTAGCTCTAAAATTCCTAAGCATTTCATCAATATCGATGTCTTCATTCTCTAGTTGCTCTTGAAAATATGATTGTTCTTGCATCCTCTCACACATACCATGCCTATTCACTTGGTACTCACGGGGTAATAGAGGATTACGTGATGAGGAATCACCTACAAAAGAAAAATAAAATAAAATTTAGATGGCCAGTTTTTAAATATCATTGAACTAGTTTAGTAATATTAAAAAAAACACCTGCAATGTCATTATTTACCTAGTGCACTGGTTGGCACCATTAGAATGGTTTCCCCTGCATTATCCTCTTCAACTGTATGAACCTCAAGTACAACATTCTCTTCCATTGAAACCACAAACTTTATAAGGACAAGCATAAATGTATAAATAAAAAAAAATAGAATTACAAAATGTATAACTAAGAAATTATTAAGTATATGATTAAAATACAACTACATTACCGTCATGTGCCTTAGTTGTAGCACCATCATGGGTCTACACCCTAGTGGAATGGGATTGCATGGGAGAACCATATTCTAGTTGCAAACCACTATCAATTCACTGCTCTCCAATACTACTAGTGGATTGGTTGACAATGTTGCTCCCCTGATTAAAACAAATTTGTAACACATTAAATTTATCAATGATTTCAAACATGAATGTATTATATTAATAATGAAAGGTTAATGTGTATTGAATTTTATTTACCTTATCCTGCAAAGTGGTTCTTGTTAACTTCTCCAAGCTTTTTTGGTGTTCAACTACAACTTTATATCTGTACTTGTAACCAAGTTGGAGTTCTTCCTCCATGGTTTCAGTACCAAACTCATCACCCTGCATTGCATAAGAGTATGTATTTTTAATGTTATTGGATGAAATTACCTAAAAGTTTGAAGATAATACAAATAAGATATTTGGGTACTTACATTTCATGACTACAACTTCAAGTAGTCGTCCTGGCCTAGCCTGTGCTGGCCACATTTGGCAAGCTTTGATTTTGTTCCCTTTGAAGTGTCAGTCAACCTACCATCAAAAGTTTCAAGTATGTTAATATATACCACACTTTTATTTAGATCTAAAAAAAAATAAAGGTATGGAATTGAAATTGTAATTTACCTTCTGGGACCAGAGGGTGTTTTTCCTTCATCTATCCATTTCTTCTCTTTTGCATCCTCAAGGAGGGCCTTCCACTCTCTCTTTGGAATCATCACAGGATGATTGTATCTATATTTTTTTTTCAAGTGCTTCCTATAGGTTTCTCGCATATATTTTAAATATTGGCCAGTTGTGGCGGTGGCCAAGGTTTTATTAAATGTGTCTACACCAAAAAGGCTTTCAAGATAATCCATCAATTCTTTTTTGAGGATGGAATTCTAGGAATTCCACCTCTCCCGTATGGTGGACCCAAAAATCAGTAATGCCTTGTTCTCCAAGATCCTATAAAAATCATTGTTCCCTACACAGAAAAAGATTATATGATTATTAATTTAAAAATAATAATTTGGATGATCTATGTTTGTCTACACAGATAACATGAAACAATTAAAATTTTAAAAATTACCTAGGACTTTAAATTTCTTTAATGGAAGCCCTTCCTCATTGACCATAAATGTTCCCTTAAGGGTCCCCCCACTAGTCACATTTATTTATTTAGGAAACACAACCATATATTTGGCCAAATCATCAGTCTCATCTCTATCACCACCTCCATATCCTACTTGTGTGGCTTCTTGGGGGTGTGTGTCGTGGCTCCCACCTAATGGTGTGGAAGGTGGAGATATGAATAGTTTCATCTTGGTAGGTATATGAGGGCTTGTGTCGATACCTTGTGGCATCTGTGCAGTGCCACTACTATCGACACCATGCATGTTGAGGTTAACAGGATCCAAAAATCCCTATATAAGAAAGAAAACCTTTTTTCGTTTAGAAAATGTAAACGTTAAAAATCAAGATTTCATAATTGATCTTATGAAATAAAAATAAAACCACTTGAAATTATGGTTATTAATTTATATGTGTTAAGCCTTGTAAGTTTTCATAACTTCTCTGATCCTTTCTTCAACTTCAAGATTTTTATCTAGAATGTCTAACAAGTGATCCAGTTCCCTGTTTGATTGATTGATATTTTTTTTATTAATACCAGAGAGTAAGGGGATGCATACAAATCCCTTTCTCCGAGCGAATCATCGTCGAAATTATGTCCCACCGACTACATATTTCAACAAAATATATGTTATTTTAGTTATGTAAACAAATAAAATAACCGATCGCCACAGAAATAAAATGCACATTAAATGTAATTCAAAAATTGTTTTTCATTTACCTGTTCTTAGGCTATTGATTTACCACGATCATCCTGCCACATTACAGTAAAATTAGAACTGTGGTCATGATCATGAGAAACAAATTCAAATGTATGAGAAGTAAAGTTAGTTCATGAATACGCATGGGACAAAAACATGGCATGCTAAAAACAAAAAAGTAAAGAGTTACTAAAGAACATAATGAAAATAATAAAATATAAGAGTCATTGTTTACAGGTTGGGTAAAATAGTATATCCATCTCCCCATAATAGCAATGTATGTATCTATTTGATTCCAATTGTAATCAATGAATAACTCTTCCCCTGTAGTTATTGATTTTATTCACATACGAATGCACGGTTTCATTCACGCCCCTCAAATACACAATTGGGTTTCTTATTTGTGGTCACGGGTCGTGTACGTTTTATAAACCCTGTAATATTCCCCACTTCTTTTGACCTTCCATCAATATAGATAGTTTCTCATTTATTTTGATCATTGTCTTTTAGTTGTATATAATTTGCAGCCAAACCATATCTTCGCATACTTTTTGTATATTGGACTAGTCATATCCAATCTTTGTAGATATAACAGGGTTTGACATAGTTCATCAATTTAGTTAATCCGTCATAACATAACTTTATTCCATCCATGTAAAATATCCCCAAACCATGTAATGACGATGGAGAAATATGGTATATCCTTTCATTTACACAAAAATCAATGTTTATTTCAAGAAGATCCTTGGATACCCATCATTTCACTATATGTTTGTGCCTCAATGGAACCTCAATGTCGTCTATGCTCTCATGATCATAAGAACATGATCCTCCTTTTGCAAGAAAAAATTTCATGTGTCTATGGTCTTCCAATCTTCTCACCTCTAGTCGATCTCTGCCTATTAGACCTACTAGATGTCTCACTTTCCTCTATTCTACTTGAACTTCTCTCACTCAATGAAGATAGATCTGAAAAATACATGTTTTCTTTTACGTCCTATAAGTACACCATCAAATGAGAGAAATAGTCAAGCAATGTCCTATACAAAATATATAATTAAATTGCATAGATAAAACACTTATTTTTAAACAAAATTGTTCCAATGAATTGTTTTCATATGAACAATATCTCACTACCCAACCATAAGCATCTAGTGTAGATGAAAGAAGGCATAGTGGTCTGTGTTACCCTTTGTTGAAGTTCCATTTAGGACATTTGGAAAATTCAATAGATCTTTTTTGGCAAAACCCATGAAGATGAGTGTGAGATATTTGAGGCACAACACATATTTCAGAAAAAACATTTTCTTATCCTTCGTCAAAGCCTACACATCTCTTTAAAAGATGTTCTTTTGGAACAATGTGAAGGGATCATTTTGATGACTGGTTATAAATCATTGTGCCGATAAAACAAAGACTTAGTTTAAATGTTCTAAGTTTTGGTTCTTTTCGAAGTTTTTTGGACATATTATTCTGGTCAAAAATTGTTGGATCTTGGTTAAATCTATATAAATCGAGATAAGGATATTTCCGCTGAGTGGCCAAATTTCACAAAAGAGGGCTCATTGGAAAATATTAAGGCATGGAATCAAATGAAAGGTTATCATGAGGTGAAGATGTTAATATGGCATGCATTAATGGTAGGGATGACATGCATTGTCACATTTAAAACTCACCCAAGCAATGCGCATAATATGAGCAAAATAAGTGGCTCTCTTGTCGATTTCTAGATGTTTACTGTAAATGGAGTAAGTTAAGAAATTATAATTCTCAGACATTGTTCTCATATTTGAAAATCTGATTAGTGAAGTTCTTGATTGTCATGTTTACTTGTTTTTTATTATCATTATATGAATACATGTGAAGTTATTTCCATCTATTTTTTAATTCAATCATTTGTTGTTGATGATATGTTTGGAATATTTGATCTTATGGGGTTTATGGAAAGCAGCTTTCCCCATTTGGTTTCTTCACCCATTTGAAGTTTGGTCCCTCTTTATAAAGGAAAGACTTTGTAGCCCAATAAATAGACAAAAATCATGATTGATTCAACCAACCTTTATTTTCATTTCAATTTATATAAATAGAGCTTAACTAAAAATTTATAGGAATCAAGTCTAATTTAAGATAAGATATGGGATACCACACTTGAGATGAAAATTCACTGAGTCTAAATCATGAGGACATATGTTTTGGTGGTAGTGAGCACTCTTGAGTAGAATCAATTTGTTAGCGCCAATTCTTGCAAGTCATGAGCACCGAGCGAAACACACAGAAGAGGTCTATTTCGGGCTTAAAATCAAGTGAGTGGGAATTTTGTTTTCAAAGGCGAGGATCTACAAATGGATCAGATCGACGGTCATTGGGTAAGTTGAGTTGCAGAGTTGCATGAGGTATGGCGCATGAGCTCATCTCTTATGGCCAAAATCACAAAATGATGAGCCATTTCGACATTTCGGCTATCGAGACTTCAAAGGATAAAGGGTTTCTCTTCCACTGTAGTTCAAAACCCCGAAATGCGAAATGCGAAAAGTGCCCAGGAGCCATTTCGACATTTCAGCTACCGAGACTTCAAAGGAAATAGGGTCTCTCTCCTCCACTACATCGGAAATCACCGAAACCCAAAACGCAAAATGTCATTTTTGAAGATAGGCATGGGGTCACGGCCCCTGGACACTTGGGGTAATAGAAAGAGTTGGTTAAAGGGCCGAAGCATCGAGTTTAGCTGTAGGAGGTAATTGATGAAAATTGAAGAAGGTAGCTGAAACCTCAGCTCAAGCCATGAATGTAAGGCATGGAGGTTCTGGCAGGTAGTCTGCCCAAGATCGTCCTGTGTACAGGTTTTCCTAAAAGAGCCATGTCGATCTGATTTCCTCGTCTGACTAGGGGAGCCCACACACGCTAATTTGTATTTTAATGTCTCAACTACCTTCCTACTGTGAAGGTGGTGAATTTCCCTGAGCATATATACTTAGTTTTTGTATTTCTGTAGGGATGGATGGTAGAGAAGAGCTCCCGACGATAATGTTTTAATGAAGCATTGGTTTTCTGGCGATGTATCTGTATATGAAATTTCTTTGTTTAATGAAAGGCAACTCCCTTTTTTATTTTGTTTCAATATCAAACTAAAAGGGTTCATGATTGAATGATTCACATGAATCATCATGACTGTGTTATAATAAAGGATTTGTTATAAGCTCTGTTACTTCCTTTTAGTTTTTCTTCTTTTGAATATAAGAAGTTCTTGTGTTCAAATTTTTCTTCTACAAGTTGTTGGAAGCCCGAAGCCCACAACATCCCTTCACTTTTCCTTACAAAAGTCTTCCTCCTACTCACCCTCATTACAACTTACTTCTTGAAATTGAACCAAGACCTCATCTGCTTGTGCATGCCTGGCCTAGTTTTCGAGTTAGAACGATATTGTTCCAAGTTTATTTCCATTCATCACCCTTTATTAACAAATCATGACATTCAAACTGATGGGCCTCAGGATTACTCCTACTGCAATCCAGGAGTGACTTTTGACACCAACATTTATGGCATCATTGTCGGGGATGAAGTTGAAAACTTTCCCTGGGATTGAACGACATCGAGCCTCTGTTTCTAAAGGTGCATCAGGCATCAGAGCCCTACGATATTGCTAATGTGCACCTGGAGACTCCACTGTGATGAATCCATTGTGGCGAACCTATTGTTTTAGTTGTGCCTTCCAGCGGTATACACACGCGGTCCCATCCACAACTGCCTCTAGCTACACCTGAAGCTAATCTGGAGGTGATTATTAGAAAAGGAAAGGCCTTTGAAGGAGAAACTTCCACCGCCAA
>ML876417.1:0-11853 GCA_009831015.1 Picea engelmannii
AACATCTTGATTTTGGCTAGGGTGAATGTCAAATGGTTGTAAAGTGCATTTTTTATTTGGAACATCATAAATTGTAGCGACACAATTGTATTTGTTTTCCATTGATTGGCCTTGTCACTTCAACTAAGTAAACCAAGCCTTAAGACAAATATGAAACATAGCTATTCCTTCATGTCTCAAGAAGCTGGATGATACGAGGTTGATTGATTTTTTAAATTGTAGAGAAATCACATTTTAATTTTGCATAGAAGATCCATGTTGGTGAGATGAATGAGCCATAGGTTTATCGTTTACAGATCATATTGGTATTAGAGCAGTTGAATCTATGACCATGAAGAAGTTGCTATCTTTGGGGAGAAAGCCAAAAATGGTATGGGTAAAACACTAGAAAGAGAAAGGTTTGAAAACCTAAGGGCCATCAATGTGCAGATACAAGAGGATAATTGACACTTGAAGGAGAAAATATAGAGGTTTGACAAGAGGATAATAGATTTAGGAATGAATAGGGATACTAAGAAGTTGTTGCCTTTCATAACCGCTAGTTGAATGTCAAGACTCTCTCACCATTATTATGGTATGCTGGAACGAGAGAAAAAATTATCTCTTGCAATTGGGAGAGAATGTAATTGAGTTGGATGATCATTGAGAACATATGATCACTTAGATGATGACTTATTTGTACCAAGAATTGGTAGCGAAGGAGGATCCATTAGGCAAGTTATAGGTAGTTTTCCAAGAGACCAAGGAAGCACAAGCACCTTTAGTTGCTACCATAGAAGACAACACCATGATTGGGAGAAGCATGGTATGCTCACTCTCTAAGGATCTTTCTCAATCTATTTCAAAAGGGCCCTTTGGTAATTTTGAAAAACATACCAAAAACATAGGTTCCAAGCTAATGGGACAAATTGGATATTATGGTTGAGGGATATGTAAGAGAAGCCAAGGGATTGTAAAATTTGTTGTAGCTACACATACGGTTAAGCATGAGGGCCTCAGTTTTGGTAGAAAATAGTAAGTGAGTGAATGTAACTCATCTCTTAAAACCTCGAATTAAGATAAGACCACCAAGATAACCTTTGTCAAGGCAAGAGCGATTGAAGAAAATGTCATTTTGCTTGAAGAATACGCAATGGGAAAAGAAGTGGACAATAGACTATTATTCTAGCTTGCTTGTAGAAGATTAAATGAAGGTAGACAAGGGATGTTTCCACCATCCAAATCTATACCAACACTTATAGGACCAAGAAAACAAGTTAGAAAGCGCAAGAACAAACCAAAGAGGTATGGCAAAGCACCTCCCGTTTGTTTTTGTCTTAAAAATAGAAGCCTTGAGATTGATATTTTTTACACTAAAATGCATGTTCTTTTTGTGGTATGTTAGAGAAAGATTTTCCTCACCCTATGAAATCTTGCAGAGAGGGCCTTACTCCATTTCCCTATACAAACTTACTTTCCCTGATTAATAAATCTAGAGACAAAAATAAATATGTTTCCACTTGTACGCACCTTGAAAGTTATACAACATGCGTATACGTTGGCTGCTCCACTACAGACCGCGTACATCAGGCTTTGTGCCAGAAAATCAAAATTAAATGTCGGGTTTCCATGTCACGACAGGAGATCTCTGATCCTTGGCCTTCCATATACTGGAAACATTCTGACTCGGCCCTTCAGTTTCATTTTGAAGGCTATAAAGAAGTCAATTCCAAGCTATGGAAAGGAGAGAGAATTCAACTTTGAGAGAAAAGTTACTCTGGAGAAATTATTACTTCACTATTGAGTCTGCATCCCTTTGTCCTTTAAGTCTAAACACAATGTTCATCCCCCAAGCTCTTCCCTTATTGATGGAGAACCTTTTTGTCTCCCTTATATGAGCTTGCCTTTGGTGGAGGATTGAAGTGGTGGAGGCCCAGTTGGAAGGAACTCGATTTCCTGGTTCTGAACCATGCCGACATGGAAGTCTGTAATGTTTTCACTTATGTTGATCATTTATTAATAGAAATACTCCTTTCCAGTCCAATTGATATATTGCAAATATATGTATTATGATCCATGGGCATGTTTGTTTTGTGTATTAATGGATTATGCTATCTAATGTGCTAACCTTTTATATTATCACTATATGCTTGCTATGCTTGTTTGTTGATAACTTGTTGCAGGTATAAAGCTTTGGGTCGAAGTGCTCAACGGTGGACATCATCAAACGTTTGGACGAGGTAGGCCTCTTTCTTACCTCATTTGCACATTAGTTTATATAGCATATGTTGGAATTGAGTTGATTTTTGTAGTCATACCTGTCTATTGTGGTTCACCCTAGCCATAGAGAGATTTTCCTCGTAACGTAAATGGAGACTCCACTGGGGAATGATCTTCTTTCTTGGGGTTTGAAGTACTTTTCCCCTTAGATTTCTCTCATTTCTATTGTGGTTCTTGTCGTGTCATTGCTTAACAGCTCTTGTTCACTCTGGGTCTGAGTTTTTAGCCTTTTCCCCTTGCCTGGCCTTGTTTCAAAGCATATACACGTCTTTTTTCTTTACAGTCGCATACACATGCATTATGTCTCACTGCAAGCTACGTATATACCCATTGTTTTCCCAAACAGTCGCGTACACCTTTTTTCCTTACCTTTGTGCTTGGTTTGGTGTTTGTTGGGTGGGATTTTATGCTTGTTGAGCCTTCTTAGGTCTCTATAGTGCCCGTGGGATGACAGGAAACCCTCTTTTGGTTGAATTTTTGGGCAAAGTTTTTCTCTTCATTTTTTCATTTTTATTGTCCGTATACATTGGGTTGGGTGCTTTGTTGCTTGATATCCTTCTTGAGCTGTCTTTCTTTTATACACAGTAGGTCTATATATCAAGTTATTGTTCAGTCCATGCATTTTCAGTTTTGATATATTGAAAATACAAAAAAATAGGCATTTTGCATTGCTTGGCATCTTTTATCTTTTGAGTTTTTATCATTAGATTAGTGCATATGGTGAAAGATTGCATCTTTACTTCTGAATCACAGAGTTGAATTTGAAAATTGCATCATTTTTAGGAGCATGTCATTCATTAAAAAGTTAAAAGTTAGACTTTGCATTATTTTCATATTTACTTTCTTGCAGAGTCATAACATCATGAGTTTCATCACCATACCTTTTTGAGTAATCACAGCCATAAAATCAACACTATAATTTAAAATTTGTTAGTAACGATTTTATTTTATAGGGTGCACAAACTAGCCTAGGATTTAGTGCCTTGGAAAAGGATTTTGTGGGTAAACTTCTCCAAGGAAATTAAATCAACATATGTATCTGAGTCAAGGAGTGGAGAAATCCATTGTATAATTGGTAATATTAGGAGGCTCCGCTCACACCAGAGTTAATCACGAGGTCACGCGAAGTTGGTTGAAGGGATATCCCCTAGATACTCGCCTAGCGTCAGAGATATTTCTGTGGATTTATTCGTATTTGGGGATCTTGCTAGTGCCCATACCTCCATGAGAGGCGGTGCTTTCAAGGTTTCGAGCTTTGCTACCCTGCCCATACGGTGATCCGGACTTACGACTGCTCGCATGTGCATCATTTATACAGTGGTTTATTAGTTACTTGACTTAGGTATCTCATAGGTTACTTGCAGGGGTTATTCTACAGGTACCCTGGGTCAGATAAGGGTCGGAAAACACACAACCTTTATGGAGGATTACCTCTCCGGGGGGATCTGACCAACTGGTTGTTAAGCCCACGAGGACCCTTATAACTAATTATGTTACCTCCGATCTTTAGCAAGGAGTCTCAGGTCCCTCTTGGACGAGACATACCTTCTTTAGGAAGGGAGGCCACTCAACCACTTTACCCCATTTGCATGCATATTGGTTTCTTGACTTTTGGTGCGCTCTTTGCTTACTAGTTGACCTTAGGAGTTTCTACTGAGTTATTTTTATCATGGATAACGAAGTCCCTTCGATTCCTTCCTTTACTGCTACCTACCCCATGATGCGTACTCAGTTCATGGGGGTGAATCCTCATGTTTCTTATAATGGTATGAAAAATTATGATACTTAGTCTGCGCCTTGGGCCTCTAGTCAGTTTTATATTAATATGCCTTCACCTGTGCAACCATCTCCCTGGTCCACGTATATGAATCCTAACATTGAACCTGGGGGCACCATGACCCCAATGCCTACATCCTCATTTCATATGAGTCATGTCCCTCGACCTGCTTTCACGACGGGAGGTTGGAACCTCTCCTCTTACGGATCCAATTCTAGTTATGATCTTTCGGGAGCCAATACTCATATGGGTGATTATTCTACTTATTACACACCATCCATGTATCCTTTGCCCGCCATGTCAGTTCCTCTTAACGCTTTTTCCATGGCAAGTCCGTATATATCTCCGGGTGTCTCTCACAGAGAGAATCAGTTTTATAGTTCGGGCTATCCTCTTCACGGAACCCCTTCACAAGGGGCAACGAATATCATCACTCGAATATTCCCTATCATACTTTCATCTCTTCGCAGATTTCAATGATGATGCTCGTTCAAACCTCTTTGGATCAATTAAATGGAGGATACTACATTCCCAGACAAGGACAGGGGGTAAACCAAGATCCATCCTGGCCTGCAATGTTTCAAAGTCAGTCTTTCCCTGGACCTTGGCATCAAATGCCACAGCCTGTTGCTAGCCCAGTCACTTTTAGTTGTTAGAAAAATAGGACTGTGGAGCAATAAAATAAAACAAATGCAGAAACAAAACACAAAAGATACACAATACAATAGAGACACGGATTTACGTGGTTCACCCAGTGTGGGCTACGTCCACCAGATAAATTGCAAGGTACTTCCTTTATTATTATCCAGCATATGAAGGGATACAACCTCCAGCAAACCCGTTGTAACTTCCTCTTCTTTCTCTCACAGTCTCCTATCTCATAATACAATATTCGCCATCAACCATAGCCGCAACACATTTCCCTCATAAAAGAGGGTTGCCTTCTAGGGAAAAAAACCCTAACATAATCTCTATCGTTAGATTTGTGACCTTATAATGAACGGTCCAGATTTACAATGAAATTACAATATACATTTACAAGGCAATTTTTCCTTCGGGGGCCCGCTTGCCCCCGGACCCCGCAGAGGGGGTACCCTGCACTCCCCCGCGTGGAAGAGTGTACATACTTCTGGGGTGTAAATACTTCATGGGGTATAAACAACACTGAAATTAAAAGACCTCTAAATCAAGAAGATAATCAGGCTCCACAACCAACATTAGTCATACTGGTGTTCCATCGCCAACCTCTGTCAGTTATGTTGGTGATGGGTCAACTACTCCTGCAAGTCTTGTTGACAGATTGCACCCGACCGTTGCTAGTCAAGCTGGGGGCACCACTCTTATCACCACGAGTCCTAGCAATGATGCATATCCAACCTATGTACGCCATGTAGGATATGACTCTCCCACCTCTGACTATCATACTGAGAGTATGTCACCAGCCTTTGTGAACGATGTTGGAGACATTGAGAAACCTAGATGTCCCAGATGTTAACCTAAGTTCCTTGGTAGGACTTGCGAAGGAAATCACTTTACTTGTCTGTGTCCAGTTACTGCTGGGATACCAGAAGCGTGGGGCTCACCCAAGGGCCCTTCGGATTCTGAGGCATCTGTGGTTTCTCCTCACACTACTTCTCTTTTGATTGACTTGGTGATCCCACCGCCACGATCCCCTCCCGATATCACCCCCTTTATCGAGGGTGAAGCGTCTCTTATCCCCATTACTATGCATCCTCTTCAACCTATAATTGAAGAAGTGGTCACACCAGTGAAATCTCTGGTCAATCCTACTCTCCCTGAAGAGAGTGATGCATCCTTCGATCATATCGTCAACATTCCTAATCCTACACCTTCTGAACAAGAGAGAGTTTTCCTTTCACCTAATCCTCTCCCTCCTGGTTTTGAAGAGATCACCTTTGACTGGGATAGTCCTACAGGGTATCTAATACCCCTGCTTGTGTCTTTTCCATTAAGAGGCATGGTTTGATCTATCACAGAGACTATATACTCAGTTTTTTCTTTATCCTCCTTGACTTGGAGAGCTTTGGGTTTTCCCAAGATTATGTCGACTATCTATAAGATATTGACATTCCGTAGAAGGCTAGTATGGGAGCCTTGGCTTCCCCCTTTACATGTTGATTAGAACACTCCCAAACGAGTTAATTTAAGCTCTTTTCCATCTCGTCTTTAAAAAGCGAAAAGATTGTTGAGCGATTTGTCCCTTTCACACTCATTAAATTGAATTTGAAAGATCATGAGTCTTAGTTAAGCTCTTTTCTAACTCATTACCAAAAATAGAAAAGATCGCCGAGTGAACTTGTCATTTTCACACTCGTAAATTGGATTTGAAAAGACATCTACTTGGCACAAGCTTACCCCTTTTTTACACCAAGTAGACTAAAAGACATAAAAAAGGACATTTTTTGGCGTTAAGTTGCGATTGCATCTCATGCCCTTGCTTGCAGTATTGAGCCTATATCCGGTTCTCGCTTTGCATTATAAACCATTTGCCTCAGCAGTTTTTCATCCTCAACCAAGTAGAGCCTTGTTTATATCCTTCACAATTTGACACCCTATACCTAGGAGGGAACATTCCCCGAGTGTCCATCTCCTGCATGCACTTCCCTACATTGAGCATAGGTACGTTCCACTGCTGGAACTAGTTTTGCTTACTTGCGACACTCATTTCCTCCTTTGTATCATAGCATTTGTTTGTTATGAAAAAACAAAAAAAGATGAACGGGAAGGGAGTACTATATTATATTTGGCAGCAGTCGTGTCGCCTTTGAACAGAGCACAAAGTTATTTAAGTTCATTCATCATAATTTTGGGATTAGCATGGCCTTAGAAAGTTGAGCTCATTACTGAGTCTTCTCTACTAACTAGTTACTCTTCCAGTACCTACAGAGAAATTCATTGATGCCTCCTACATCTCATGATTTTATCGTTGGGTCTATTCTATCAGAGTCCACCATATGTCTCATGCTCTTGTTCAAAGGAAGTCTATCGACCTGTGTCAGCCACTCCTCAGAACCCTTGACTTTTCATGTCAACCATACCCTCATTTTTTCTCAGAATCACATGATAATTTAGTTTTATCATGCACCCTGGCCCTGCTTTCATCATTGGTAGGTAACCTTGAACCCAACAGTCGACATTTCATCATTAGTCATTGACTAGGTGGTTTCCCTTATGTTCGACGGCAAGACATCTATTCACACATGGGGATTTGTGCAGTGTATTGGATGCCATTAACCTTATTGGTGGTTTCCTCACCTTTGTCAGCAATTTTCGTCATTAGGTGTTATTCAGAGGGTATTTTTCGTGTATTGCTTGCACTTGGCACATTCGAAAGATGCATAGGGTTGTTGGTTCGTGAAATTGTTTTTCGTCTGATTCCCACCAAATCATGAAGCTCCTTCTTTGTACCTCGTGCTGACTGATGAGATATGCCTTAATTCTCTCCTTTGAACGGGTCTCTTTCCATCGACATCAACCCATTATCTGGAAACGAGATATAGAGTCTTATGAGTACCTTGAGGTTTGTAGACATTAGTGGTAGACTCTCTCGCCATCGACAGTTGGGAATACATCAATGTCTCCTGATCGATGGATTCTTCAAGTGTTCGACACCGACTCCTCTATTCACATTGGTAAGAATGTACTCGGTGCCTTGATAACTACTTTCATTATCGATAGGTTGTCTCACGTTTGTTAATGATATAGATCAATGACCGGTAATAAAACAATGTCTCATTATGTTCAACCTCAACTCCTTTATTCACATGATGTAGACTTGTACCTTTGGCGGATTGTGTAGAAGACTTGAAGAGATCATTATGTGGCTACATCTTTCTTGATTTGTTGCGTCCTTTTCATTGGACCAGTACCTATATGACTTCAATGATCATGGGAGATCAGATTGTACTCCATGGTATACAAATATCTTCATATTGGTTTTGAGACTAGTTTTACTGGGCCTTGTTCATGACTATGAAAACTATTGGCATGTAACCGCATTTGTATTTTCCTATTTTATGGCCACAGACACTTGTTTGGTATATTTTTCACATGGATCTGCAGTGTATTCTTGGTAGCCATGTATGAAAAGTTAGTACATAATGTAATGAGCAATTGAGTTCATCCAAATGGTTCTCTACCACTCCACTTCTGGGTTATTTATAATGTATTTCAGCCATCGCAGATACTCCTCTAACCTCACACATTAGGGGGCATCTATTAGAGCAAGATTTGCCTCACCCTATGCAATCTTCCAGAGAGGGCCTTACTCCATTTCCCTATGCAGACTTACTTTCCATGATTAATAAATCCAGAGATAAAAATAAATATTTTTCCACTTGTACACACCTTGAAAGTTATACAACATGCGTATACGTTGGTTGCTCCACTACAGACCGCGTACATTGGGATTTGTGCCAGAAAATCAAAATTAAATGTTGGGTTTCCATATCACGATAGGATATCTTTGATCCTTGGCCTTCCATATACTAGAAACGTTCCGACTCGGCCCTTCAGTTGCATTTTGAAGGCTATAAAGAAGCCAATTCTGAGCTATGGAAAGGAGAGAGAATTCAACTTTGAGAGCAAATTTATTCTAGAGAAATTATTACTTCATTATTGAGTTTGCATCCCTTTGTCCTTTAAGTATGAACACAATGTTCATCCCCCAAGCTCTTCCCTTATTGATGGAGAACCTCTTTGTCTCCCTTATATGAGCTTTCCTTTGGTGGAGGATTGAAGTGGTGGAGGCCCAGTTCGAAGGAACTCGGTTTCTTGGTTCCAAACCGTGCCGACACAAAAGTCTGTAATGTTTTCACTTCTATTGTTAGTTTCTTAATAGAAACATCCTTTCTCATCCAATTGATATCTTGCAAATATATGTATTATGATCCATGGGCATGTTTGTTTTGTGTATTAATGGATTATGCTATCTAATGTGCGAACCTTTTATATTATCACTATATGCTTGCTCTGCTCGTTTGTTGAGAACTTGTTGCAGGTATAAATATTTGGGTCGAAGTGCCAAACGGTGGACATCATCAAACGTTTGGACGAGGTAGGCCTCTTTCTTACCTCCTTTGCACATTAGTTTATATAGCATATGCTGGAATTGAGTCGATTTCTGCAGTCATACCTGTTTGTTGTGGTTCACCCTAGCCATAGAGATATTTTCCTCGTAACATGGTATGAGAGGTCACCAAGTGACTACATGTTGGAAGAAGGAGGCCTTCAACAAAAGGATATATTGTGTTCAAAAGAGGGAGGATCCAAGGATCAATTCTTCAAGGCAACACAACAAAAAGGACATGAACAAAAAAAGAATGATAAGTAGCACACACAATCACAAGTATTTTTGCTATGATTGCAAGTTAAGTGGACATTGGGAATCCACATGTTGGAGGCTTCATCTAAAACTTCATCTTGAGAGCCGCACATCTGAGAGAAAAGTTTGGAGGGTCAAGGTTAAGGGGAAAGAAGAGGTGGCCATGCTTGTAGTCCACGTAGCATCATTTGTTCAAGGAAATATGCTACAAAAGACATCTCTTCAATCCTAGAAGAAGAAGCGTGATCTTAGGTTGATCATTTAAATTGTAGAGAAATTACATTTTAATTATGCATAGAAGATCCATGCGGGCCATAAGCCTACCATTTAGGTATCAAATGTGGAGGTCACGTAGAGGAAGATTTGAGAAAGAGATTCCTCACATGGTTCAATTGGAGGGTAGTCAATGTTTTTAGTGACACTTTACTAGATGATCAAGCTAGCTTGTCTTAATATCTATTTGATACTTTCTTGGAAATGATATCTAAATTAAGACACGCCAAGTTTTACCTAATGGGTTCTATACCAAGTTGTGGGATTGAAAATGAGAGAAGTTAGAGCAATGGTAACTTGCATTGATTTCAATCTCTTAATTTTCCATCATTGTTATAATCATAGCCACATTCACATCCTTGAATTGAGTTTGAGGTCACCAAAGGTGGTCAAGGATGAAGTATTTGCAAAAATAAAATGTCATTACCTTGAACTCCTACTTTAATCACAACTTCACAATGGACATAACACAAACTCATTTTTGCAATGTGTCTTATCCAACATGTCCATGTCCTAATTCTTTCAACATTCTCATTCACTCGTTCAAAGTTTACTAGTTTAATAAAAAGAATGCAAATCTATCCCTTCACTGAATACATAAAATCACAACATTAGGTTAAAATAATTGTTCCCTTACCCATTCCTTCTCAAATAAAGCAAGTACATGCGATACATTTGGCTTGCCACAATTTGATCATTTCTAATTATCTCAATTGATAACAAAGAAATAATTTTGGATAATTCTTTTTTATTTAAAAAAAAAACATGATTTTTTTTATTGAAATATGCTCACATGCAACACAAACCCCAATATTTAGGGAGGAGCTATTTGAATGGTCCAACACTGGTATCATGAATATGTCAATATATGTCAAGCTCGTCCATTATTCCCCACCTTATAACCTTTAACTTAAGATGAGTAGTAATCTACTGATCATAAGCAATTTAACCTCTTACTAGTAGTAATCTATTGATCATAAGCAATTTAACTTCTTACTCTAAGAGATAAAAGAAAAAAACCATTTTTATTGCACCTAGAGTGGTAAGGTGTATCACATATGTAATTCTAAATTAAAAAAGATTGATTTTAAAAAAAAAATGAAAAATAACTACCATAATAATAATAAACTATAAAAAATTATATTAATTTAAAAACAATAATTCATCATTTTTTTATTATTAAAAACACATTTTTATTTTTATTTTTATTTTTATTAAGAATAATAAAATTATAATATATTAATCTAAGATGGATCCACAATGATTTAGGAATAAACATTAAAAAAATACTCTATCTTTTAATTTACTAAATCCAATATATAAAAAGTTAAAATTCAAATTACTCAAATTACTCATTGAATTTTTGCGTTTCTCATTAAAGGCATTATTTCACCATGTTTAAATCTCTGAATATCCAAAATAAAATCCTAGTAATTTTTTTTTATATATATTATATTATTTATATGGAAAAACTCATAATTTACTACAAAATTAGCTTATCATTTAAGCAATTATTTTAATAAAAATATATTTTTAGAAAATGAAGCTATGCTGATGTAAGAGTTAATAAAATCAATTTTTTTTAATTAAAAATCATAAAATTAACATGCATTGTTTTAATTTTTTTAATAAAAATATTTAAAAAAATGAAAGTTAATAAAATTAATTTTTTATTAAAAACCATGTTAAACATTGACCATGTATATCATGGATGATTTAGTTTTTAAAACTATTTTTTAAATAAAATTAATTTTTTTATATAAAAATAAATAAATAAATATATTTTAAATCATAAAATTGGTGTATCATTCACTGATTTCGTCTTTCTCCTTGACAATGGGCAACCATACACTTACCCGATAAAGATAGAAAAAAGACTCATTAGCTCGGCCACTTACCATTCAATGAAAACAGATTTCGTCTTTATCCTTGACAATTAGCAACCGTACACATACCCGATAAAGATAGAAAAAGGACTGATTAGCTCGGCCACTTACCAGTTAATGAAAACATCATCTGTGTCACACATGGAAAATATTGCAAAAACTCAATGAACGCTGTCCATTCAAACTCTTAACGTGATGAAGCTTTGGTTTTGCAAAGAGGGAGGGGAGAGTTAAATATTAATGTGAATGTCTTTAAATCAAAAAATATCTATTATTAAATATATTAATAAACAAATAAATAAATTTATTGCTAA
>ML876419.1:6210-24513 GCA_009831015.1 Picea engelmannii
AAACTAATATAGCGTTAAATCTTCTCAATACGACTCTTAAAACTGCTGATACCCGAGAAGAATTAGAACGTTCATGGATGGCCATTGAACAAGACATTGTAACCCAGGAACAGTTGGAAGCAAGACAATGTGAACGCAGGAATATTCATTAGCTTCCCATACCAAGGTTAGCGAAAACCTCTATCAACTATTATCATTTTTTCGGATGCCTTGACACTGTACTTTAAGCCTTAGTACAGACTCAGGAACAACAGGGATGAAGGTTACTTTCCTTCTCCCGAATCAGTCTCTATTTCCTACGATCAGAACTCACTTTCCTTCCCAGTTCTTCCTCGAACCCGAGAGCTTAGGCTCTCGTCTCTGCACTCTTTGCAGCTCTTCCTCTTCCCACCATGCCTTCCTTTATTTCCTTCCTCAACAAGATTATGTGTGGCTTGAATTCCCAGTCCGTGGTCAGATCTAGAAGCCTTACAGATGGGTGTTATGCCCCATCCCCTAATTAAATCTTGAGGAGGTCTTCCCACCTACCAACCTGACTGTCATTCATTCCTGGGTCAGAGGGTTGTTCTGATCCTCAGCAATTAAATCCAGTAAAGTACTGGTTTGGTGAGGGTTTAACTCAACCATTATCAGTTCCCCTCACCATCTCTTTCATAGCATTTGTGGTCTCTCTTAGCACACCCCCCTTCAAGCAGTCATGCAACACTTATCCATTTTCTAGTAAATAACAGAATTTACATTCATTGACCTTTTATGCAAAGGTCCATCAAATCAAACATTCACACATATTGAGTTTTCCATAGTCTCTTGGCCCATATAGTTATATTTACAAACTGAGGGAAACAAGGGTGTTACAATCCCCTCCCCCTTAAAGGAACATCGTCATCAATGTTATATCAGTCAACGTGCTTTGTATATACAGAAGTAAACAAAATGGGTATGTTTGTCGCATGGCATCCTCCATTTCCCACGTGGCCTCATCTAGGCCAAAGTGTTTCCACTGCACCTTTACATGTGCAATGGTTCGATTCTTGAGTGAGGTGTCCTTCCTGTCTAGTATGCATTGAGGTTCTGGAAGGAATTCTCCCTCCAGCTACACCTGAATCACAGACCAGTCAATTATATGATTAGAATCATGTACATATTTCTTTAATAATGAAACATGGAAAACATTATGTGCCTTCACGGTGGGAGGGAGTGCTAGCCTATAGGCTACAGGTCCCACTCTATCTAAGATTTCAAAGGGTCCACAATACCAAGGTGTCAGTTTGGAACAAGCTCCCATTCTCAAGGAACTTCTCCTGGGCCTAATTCTTAGATAGACATGGTCTCTTGTCTTGAACTCTATGGGAGTTATCTTCTGTCAGCGTAACTCTTTTGTCTATCCTAAGCAATTTTCAGATTTTGCTTTATCTGAATCACTTGTTGTTCCATTTCTTTCAGCATGTCAGGTCTGATTGTAATTATATCCACTGGATTACTCTAGCTTATTTGAATCTTTCATTATCTACCATAGAGGGCTTCAAAAGGGCTCATCTTCACTGACTCTTGATAGTCGTTGTTGTAGGAAAATTCTACCAATGGCAGGTAGTCTTCCCACTTCTTAGGCTGATGCATTACATCCATCCTTAACATGTCTTCTAATATTTGGTTTACTCTTTCTTTCTGTCCATCAGTTTGAGAGTGATAGGATGTGCTAAACAATAATTTAGTCTCAAAACCAGCCATTAAGGACTTCTAGAAGCTTGAAGTAAATTTTGTGTCTCTGTCAGATATAATCTCCCTAGGCATGCCATGCAGTCTAAATATCTCCTTCATGAAGATGTTGGCGATATCTATTGCCTTGCAAGTTGACTTGACAAGAATGAAGTGAGATGACTTGCTCAATTTGTCCACCATGATGGTGTCATTCTGCTTGGCCGATTTTGGTAATCCGGTGATAAAATCCATGGAAATGATTTCCCATTTCCATTCTGGAATTGGTAGCGGTTGTAACAACCCTGTTAGATGTCAGTGTTTTGCCTTAACTTGTTGGCATTCTAGACACTTAGCTAAATAATCATCTATGTCCTTTTCCAATCGAGGCCAATAGAATTGTTTTCTAGTGGTCGTAATCATTTTACGATAACCTGGATGACCAGTATATGGTCTCTTGTGTAGTTCGTCCATTATGAACCTCTTCAAGTCGTCACAACTTGGGATATACAATTTGTTTGTGTAATTCAGCAACCTTCATCCAGCATCTGATAGTCTTCATACTTTAGCCCTTTGGGCTCTTGCTTTAGGTATGATGTCACAGTCTTGAAGAATGCATATGTTTCCTGTGCATTCTAGTCTCTCTCCCTGACATCCGTTTTACAGGTGCACATTCTTTCTAGGTGAATCATTTTCACACTTCTACTAAGGGTATAGGCCACCCTATTTTCCTTTCCTTTGATGTGTTTGATTTCAAAATCAAACTCACTAAGGAGAGCCATCCACCTAGCTTGCCTGTAATTGTGTTTTGGTTGATCAAACATGTGCCTCAACCCACAATGGTCTGTCATAAGTACAAATCTCCTACCCAGGAGGTAATTCCTCCACATTTTTAAAGTGTGCACTATGGCATCCACCTCAATATCATGGGTCACAGAATTGATTTCATGTTCATTCAATCTTCTGGATTCGTAGCAAATTACATGTCCTTCTTACATAAGGACTCCTCTGAGTCCTTCCTTCCAAGCATTTGTACACACAAGGAAGTCATTATCAGGGTATGCGATCTTCATCACGGTTGCATGGGTTAGAAGGTATTTTAGTTTCTGAAATCTTTCTTCACATTTTGATGTCCAAGTGAACTTAACCCCCTTTTTCTGAAGGGCGGTGATTGGACAAGCAATATTGGAAAATCCTTTTATAAACCTTTTATAGTATCCCGCTAAGCCCATAAAAGATCTGATATCAGATACATCCTTTAGGGTAGGCCATTCCATGATAAACATGATCTTGTCAATGTCTACTGCTACTCCTTCTTTAGAAATAACATGGCCTAAGTAATGGACTTGCTTCTGGAAAAAGTCACACTTGCTAAATTTAGCGTAGAGTTGATGCTCTCTTAGTACTTGAAGTACAAGTCTAAAATGTTCTTCATGCTCCTATCTATTCTCGGAGTAGATTAGGATATCATCAATGAAAACCAATACAAATCTGTCTAGGAATTTGTTGGGTACATTATTTATCAAGTACATAAAATTGGTGGGAGCATTGGTTAATCCAAATGGTACCACCACAAATTTGTAGTGACCATACCTTGTCCTGAAGGTTGTTTTGTGGATGTCTTCATCCTTGATTCATACTTGATGGTACCGAGACCTTAATTCAATATTTGAAAAAATGGAAGCACCCCTTAATTGGTCAAACAAGTCATCAATTCTTGGTAAGGGATACTTGTTCTTTATGGTTGTCTTGTTGAGTTGTCTATAGTTTATGCATAGTCGGAGTGTGCCATCTTTCTTTTTCACAAACAAGGTCGGTGCTCCCCATGGAGACACGTTGGGTCGGATGTAGTCTTTGTCCATCATCTCCTTTAGTTGTAGCTTGAGATCAAGTAGCTCTAGTGTACTCATCATATAGGGCATCCTAGACATTGGCACTGCTCCTGGTGAAAGTTCTATCGAGAAGTCAATGTCTCTTCTCGGAGGTAGACCCGGCACCTCTTCTGGAAACATGTATCTATACTCTCTTAATATGGGGTGGTCATCTAGGTTTGGTTTGTAATCCTCCACAGATTCCAACACATGTACTACATATAGAGAACATCCCTTTCTACAATACTTTTTCATTTGAAGGGTTGATATTTGTCTCACTAAGACATGCTTTTGAATCCCTTGGAGGGTTATTTTTCTCCCTTTTTCATTTTCACACTCTAAGGTCTTATGGTAATAGTCCAACTTGGTTTTATAAGTGGCTAACCAGTCCATACCAATCAACAGGTCATAAGATCCTAGGGGAAGTATGTTAAGGGTCGCTTGAGTGGGCAATCCATGCATAATGAATTGGCAAGTTAGTGCGACCTCTGCTACTTTTCTTTCGGTGCAAGTGGATAGTTGTACCAACCATGGCTTAACATGTCTAACTGGTTGCAGTTTACACTTATCAATAGTCTGAGGGGATAAATAACTCAAATTAGAACCAGGGTCAATTAAAATAGAAACCAAATGGTTGGAAATCATACCTTCCATCTTCACCATTGAGTCTTGGTGGTCGGCTTATTTATTATCCACGACTGCATAAATCCGTGGCATGCTCCGAGCCACATCATTGACTGTGGTAGCTTCTTGGATGTTGTAGTCTCTCCTACTGCTATGTTTTCTGTGTGGGCAATCCCTCAGCATATGTTATTCTCAACAACCCCAACATTTCAAGGGTTCTCTCTTTGGGTTATCAGTCTTTCCTGGGGTTGATCCAAAAGGTTTATTTCCACTATGGGAGGGGAAATTCTTTTGATACACACTTCTGGTAGGGAGGATCATCCTAAAACCCTTCCTATATTTCTTAAATATTGAGGATTTAAACCCCTTCTTCTTGAATCCTGAACTACTCTTCTTCTTTCAGTCCTCGCGAGGTTTTGTCTGACTCCTGAATTGTTCATAACAATACCTTAGCTTCTAGATAGTATCTTCTAAGGTCTTTGGCTCATCAAACTCAATCTTATCCCGGTAGGACTAAGGTAACCCACTAATAAATTGATGCACGTTTACCTTTTCATCTTTTATGTAGGGTACATACCTTATCATCTCAAGGAATTTATTGATATATTCTTCTATGGTGAGTTGTCCCAGCCTGAGTTTATAGAACTCCTTAGTCTTTCCATCAAATTATTTCTCTGACAGATACTTCTCCTTGAAGTATTTCTCAAACCATTTCCATGATAAGTCCTTCTCATGGATTCCTTTCACATTCCTCGGGTCTTCCCACCAAATGGAAGCCTTTCCATTCAGGTTGAAGATGGTTGTTTGAGCCTTCAAGTTTTCAGAGTAGTCATGAACTCTAAAGTACTTCTTTAAACTAAGCAGCCAAACTTCCACCTCTTCCCCTTTCTTAATCTCTCCATCGAAAGAGGGTGGTTTGGATTTCTTGAACTCTTCAAGATCACGACTTTTGGAATGCTTTTGTTTCTTTCCTTTTCTTTGAGAATGTGAGTTAGTATTGCTACTAGAAGACCCCTCAGGGTTTCCAGCTTCCTCTCTAGAGGAATCTTCTGATGAGTGTCCCCTGCCTCCAGGTTGGACCTTCCTCGAGGTACTCCTATGAGTGACTACTTATGGGGCCACGTTTTCATATCTCAGGTGGGATTTTACTTCTCTTTGTATGTCGTCAGGCCACACGATTAGTTGTAGGTTCATGTTGCAACTGCCTTTGTATATTGAATAATCTCTGCAACAAGACTGCATAAATTTTCGTTTATTTTTTCTTGCTCCTTTATCAATCTCTCGTTCTCGGCCTTGCAACTCTGTAATTCGGCCATGAGGCTCCTTACAGTTTCAACCAAATCCGGAGGGGTCTCCATCGACCTACTTTCGTCAGATTCTTTGTCTCTATTGTGGGAGCCATCCCCCACTTTATGGCACATCACCATCCTTTATACTTGTAGTTTCCCATGATTTACTGACTTCTTGAGTGCTAAAAAAACACTTGTTGTTAGCTAACAGTCTATTAGTTCATGAACAACACATAGTTCATATTTCTTAAATACAGACACACAGTAGAAAGTTTTTCATTATTTTCTTCAGTAAAATTTTAACCAGACTCTTTAGGAAAGAGGTAAGGTAGGGTGTCACCCTTAAGAGTTCTTTAAACATGGTTTTTAAGCGACTCATCCATGAGCTGAAGTAGTCCAAGTGTTGTAACCATGCTTTGATACCAATTTGTAACACATCCGACCATAAATGCCCTTCTTTTAGGTTTGGGTCATCATAATTTCATTTTTCCTTAACTATCTCCTCTTGAATCATCTATCCGAGACGATTCATTATTTTCCTCTTACCCATAGCTTTCTAACGACTGCTACCAGACTCTATAACGAACCTTGGTTTATATCTTATGACTCTCTGAAGTTCTTCGAGGTTCATTCGTTGAGGGCCACGTGTCACCCACGTGGCTTCATCTCGTTCATACCATCTCTAGGTTCTTACCTCCCGTAGGGAAGGTCCATCCATCAACTAGTCCAGTGACTGGCTTAATCCTCATCTAATACACAGGCTAGCGAGGAATTCGACACTTCGGCACTTCGACGCTTCAACATTGAACACCTATTTACCATCTACGCACGAGATCTTCTGAAGTCCAATGAGCTTTCCACGTGGTTCCGGCCCTCGGGCCTTTTGGTCTCTCTTCGTACTACACCCCAAATCATCCAGAGTCCGATGTCCCAAACTCCTAGAGTTCCGGTCACTTTACCAACCACTTTGGCTTGGTGGGTTTGTATCACGGATTGACACATGTAAGGGTGAGGGGTGACACATGTCACGTTTCAATGGGTCTATAGGGTATGTGATACACATGAATCTGAGTCACATGTGGCACATCAAACTTGGGTCCACATAACCCTGGGTGACGTCGCTACACTACGTCACTCTGGACTGACCGTCCTTCATGCCCTTCGATATCGTGGCTAAGGTTAGTCCATGTACCCCTTGGATCAACAGCCTCTGCTACTTCATAACTTCAGCATTTGGGGGTTTCATGATATAGACTTCTCCTTTCTTCCGAAGTAGTCAACGCTGAATTGACCATGGGGTAGATCCAACAATCAGGGAGGGATCCAACATGCCCTCAAATCAACGATTCCCATCACTTCATTGTTTCGGCCTTCAGGGATTTTGTCGTGTAATCTCCAGTTTTCTCCCAGAGTAGGTCAGCGTCGGGCTAACCATCGCCTAGATCTGACGGTGAGGAAAATTCCCGAAGCATCCTCAAATCGACGGCTCCCGTTACTTCGGGCTTTAGAGCTCATTGACACACCAAACCTCAAATTCCCCAGAGTGCCCAATCTCTGAACTAAGGGATCTAGCGCCATGCATCCCTTGTATATCAATGGTTGACAGGGATCCTAAAGGATCTGAGGACCGATAGTCCTCATTACTTCGTAAATTTGGCCTTCGTGGGTTTTGACGTTACAACGCCCCGATCCTCCCAAAGCGGTCAACGTCGGGCTGACTTCATCGTAGATCCGACGGCTAGGAGAGAAGCCGAAGGATCCCCGGATCAATGGTCCTAATCACTTCACAGCTTCAGCCTTCGGGGGTTTTGGCTTCACTACCACTCCATTTTCCCGAAGCGGGAATTTGCCGAAGTACCATGTGCGGGTCCCTTCTCCTAAATGATCGGATGGTAGGTGAGGCTTCTAACGATCTCCCCCAAATCTACGTCTCTCCTTCACTTCGTAACTTCTGCATTCAGGGAGTTTGATGTTATAGCATCTATATTCTCTCGAAGTGGAACTTCGTCAAAGTACCATACGCGAAACCTTCCACTAAACGATCGGACGGTCGAGAAGGAGCCTTGGCGGACTCCCCAGATCAATGACTCACAACCTTTCACAACTCCAACATTCAGATATTTAGACAGTTATGAAGTTTGACATCCCAGGGCTTAGAGCTTCCGAAGCTTGAAATCCATCAAGAGTTAGCTCCTTTCGGACTTCGCGCAAGGTTGCTAGACCCTGGTCATATGGACCCTCTAATGAATCTCAGGCTATAATGTCTACTCTTAGCCAATATTTGGTTAAGGTCATGGGTGCGAGCCTAAGGCATATTACGCTATTAGTTTGAAGGTAACTCATTCCTAGCTCGTAGAACTTTAAGTTATGAAATAGAGCAGGGTAATATCATGGAATTACCAAGATGGTAGTAGTGCCAAGAGGCTTGCTCCGACTCTAGAACCGTGAGGTAACTCCCTGGGGAAAAGACCTTTGAGGGTTAAACTTGAGCATATGGAAAATAAAGCAGAAGCATAAGTCCTCAAGGAGATAAATACATACACATCACTCGATCAGTCAATATAGAGGCCAATCTTAAATGTATACATACATCCATTCATTCATTATTCCATTTCAAACCACAAAGCATGAAAACACTTATCAGAACCAGAAGACGTGATGCGACTGCTGAAAGGGGTGTCTGTTTCCACCCAACCATAGGCTCAGTCACTCCTAACGGATTTACCACTAGCCACCCCCAAGCTAGACCATGATGCTTTGAGATTGAATCTTTTCTTCCAACTCAACGAAAGTTAGGGACGAAGGTTACTCTCCTTCTCTCGGCTCAGTCATAGATAGGGATGAAGGTTATTCTCCTTCTCCCATCTTAGTCATAGATAGGGATGAAGGTTACTCTCCTTCTATCGACTCAGTCATAGATAGGGACGAAGATTAATCTCCTTCTCCAGACTCAGTCATAGATAGGAACGAAGGTTACTCTCCTTCTCCTGACTCAGTCTCTATTCCCTGTGATCATAACTCACTTTCTTTCTCAGTTCTTCCTTGAACCCGAGATCTTAGGATCTCGTCTCTGCACTCTTCGTAGGTCTTCCTCTATCCACCACGCCTTCCTTTCTTGCCTTCCTCAACAAGATTATGTGTGGCCTGAATTCCCATTCTGTGGTCAGGTCTGGAAGCCTTACAGATGGGAGCTCTACCCCATCCCCTCATTAACTCTTGAGGAGGTCTTCCCACCTACCAGCCTGACTATAATTCATTCTTGGGTCAAAGGGTTGTTCTGATCCTGAGCAATTAAATCCACCAAAGTACTGGTTTGATGGGGGTTTAACTCAACCATTCCTAGTTCCCCTCACCATCTCTTTCATAGCATTCATGGTCTCTCTTAGCACACCCCCCTTCTAGAATTCATGAAACACTTATCCATTTTCTAGTAAATAACAAAATTTACATTCATTGACCTTTTTTGCAAAGGTCCATCAAATCAAACATTCACAAATATTGAGTTTTCCATAGTCTCTTGGCCCATAGTTATATTTACAAACTGGGGGAAACAGGGGTGTTACAACCTATACCTTGAAAGGAGAGGTTCTTCCAAAGTGGTCGCTTGATGAATATGTGTTGGTTGCTATCGGCAGGTGTTGAAGGATGTGGACAAAATTCTCCATCATTTCGTCCTTCTATCGCGTGAGAGCTTGCTCAAGCACCAAATTAATAGAATATTTTTCTTCATTGTTTTTCTTTTTTTTCCGCCATGGAGGGTTTCTTGGGCATGAAAGAACGATTGTCCTCAAGAGAGACAAGCTCGAGACCCAACTTTCTATACTCGGACCTCATCGGGGACATGCACTGAAAAACGATCAAGAGAAGCATGCTCTGATACCACTGATCCAGATTATTTTCAGCACGAAATGAGAGCGGAGATATAATAAAGATATGTATATAGATGTCTCAAATATCCAATAATATAACAGAAATATATCAGTGATGCAACTATACACACAGAGATACAGTAATACACAATTTCTATTAATGAGCAAAAATGTACAAAGACTGTAAAAATACAGAGTGAAAGACTTGCTAAAATGGTGGCAACTTATCTCTGAGAAAAGATGTGACGGTTACTCGCATTCGCAAGAAGATGATTTACAATGAGGCTCTAAAGGCCTTTTTAACATAAAGAAAATTCAAAACACTAACCCTAGAAGATGAAAAGCCAACAATTTTGTGGACCCCGTTTTGGGTAGTTTGGTTTTTAAACTTCCCGGGGCATAACTTTGGCATACGATCTACGTTTTGGGTGCACAATAGCTCGTTGGAAAGTTATAGTAGAGGAGATTCATTTTGGGGGCTCAATAATAGCCCGTGATTATCATTCAGGAGCTCGATCTCGAAAAACCTTCATTTAGACCCTCAAAATGGCCCCGAAAGTTTAGGAACCGAAAAACTGCTAAAAATAGTAAGTTGCCAGAAAACTATTTTGAGGCAGTTGGAATAGGTAGGTGGCCATTGATGTCCACCTGGATCATGTCATGAAGCATAGCCAACACATCCATGGATATTGAAAAAATGAATTCAACATGAAAAATCCTAATTATGAACATGATAAAGCACGTTGAAATGACTACACTACTAAATTATGTATAAGCAAGAAATATTACCAATTTATATTCACATAGTTATTATCTAGTTGGATGTGTTTATCCTTGACTATATTAGTAGTTTAAGTTCATCATTTATAGTTATTCACTTAAAATTGCTCAAATTTGCTAGTATTTAGCTTATAAAAAATGTCATGACTAACGTTTTGATTGTGTAGTCACAAATTTCTCATTTTGTATTATTGTTGTCTTCGAGACCTACCCAGGGGGGGAGCATTGTATTGGTCATCCTGGAGAAAAAAATACATATTTCCTTCATCCGATGGGTTGTTGCAATCTGTTTTAATTGCTTGGGATTTTTTTTACTTACCCATGGGCATGGCAGAGTCTTAAAAGGAAAAAAGTAATAGTTACATGTCTAGGCAGCCTTTGGAGCCCTTCTGGTGATGCATTTTCATTCTTGGTGCATTTTTTCATACTTGGTGCATTTTTAAGACTTCGATGGAGTCCAACATTGCCCCAAGTGGAAAAATGCATCAATCCCTTACCCAAGCAACCTTCCCAACTTCTTTGGCAATGTTTTTTCTTCTTTGGCGCATTTTGTGAATGTTAGTGGGGTTTAGCGAGGCTCAAAGAGGAAAAATGTGTCGCTTCATTATTTTACTGTTGCAACCTGTTACTCCCTAGGGATAGGGGTAACTAAGGAGATGATGTCTCAAGGCCCGCAGGTTGAACACATGAAGTATCGAGAGTCATATGACCAGCTGAGCCCACATTGAGAAGATAAAGCCCCTCCTCTTTATCACACATCACCATTCATCGACAACAACATAGCAGTGTCCACCACACTAGCTTGGCCCAGAAAGGAAAATAGGTTTTGCTTCATGAGGTAACAAGTCTAGTCTCATGGTAAGTATAATTCTAATAATTGAAGCATTTGAGCATGTTGCAAAGGGTCCTTTCTTGATTATGAAAACATTTTCTTGGAAATTATACCTTTTTCGCATTTCAGCTTTGTGGTTGACATGGTTTCCTAGTAAGTGGGTCACCCTCTAGAAAATGGTTGCTACTAGGGGGTCTCCTTGAAGGGTCATCATACCATTCACGCTCATTTCTTACCATTTTCCACACCTCTTCCCTTTCGTTTCATCATATTTTGGGTCTTTGGTTTCATTGACCCCAAGACGGACTTATATCTCATTCCAAGGGAAGAAGGGGTTGAAGGCCCAGAGGTGTTGTAGTTGGCAAGAGTTAAAAGCCATAAATTATCCTTCTATATGCTCACCCTAAGGTGTTGAGAGAAATGAAATGCTTATCCATAAAAAAAAATGAAGGACCTTTAAAAAGAAAATAGATAATTAATAAATGTCTCGCTTGTTGGGGGAATGAATTTGCGGTGTTTTTTAATTTCCAATGCATATGGTACTCAATATGTTTCTAACTTCAAGTGGCATTGTAGTGTTCTTTACTTTCCATTACACATATCACTCAATGTTCAAACCATAATAAATTAATGGAAAATAAAAGGGCTTGGAAAAAGGTTGCATTGAAAACGAGGGATGCAACCCACCCTCCACAAAGGCACCCATAAATGGGACAATATGAGCCCTTGATATGTCTATAACCCCATGCCTAAGAGTCATACCCCAATCCACCTCATATTCACTACATGAATTAGAGAGGGTATTATTGGGAAACACTCCTTGACTTGGGGATTGGCCTACCCAATAAGGCACCATGACAACCTTCCCATACTTAAATTTGGAAAATGTTATAAGGTCTTTGAGCTTTTGTTTAGTTTGAAAAGGGGGGATTTAATGCACATGTTTGGGTGGTTCTTTTATTAAATGTGGCTTACTTGGCATGATACATGTGACTTCTAGACCCTTGGAGGGTGTACTTGTTTTTCTTTGCAGGACCTTTCCAAGTGAAAGCTATCCATGGAGGAATTATGCCATTTTGACCTTCATGGGGGATTCAGAACCCCTAGGATGGATGTCGTACCCCACAGGTTGGGCAAAGCACCCTGGAGACTTTGTGTGCAAAGGATTGAGGACGTTTCCTTTGGAGGCACTTTGAAAACATTTGAGAATGACATCATAGCCCTTTGCACCTGGACGTTCGCCTTTGGAATCCTAGAACGTCACTTTCTAAGCCTTTGACCTCATTTGGAGGCTAGGGTTTGGTGGGCTTGATCGTTCCGAAGGTGATGTGGGATGGTTTTAAGGAAGGAGTTGAGTGACATGACACTTTATGAAATGAGAGCTTCACACGTGGCATTTGGAGGCCCAACGATCTGCATTTTGAGGCTCAACATCTCACTTTTAGGCCTCACAACACCCTTCTAAGGCATGATGTCAACCTTTTAGGGTTATGCTTTATGTAATCTTATATTTTCAAGTTGTAAGAGAAAATAAAGGGGATCAAACCTCTTTTAATTTATTGTTGACAATTTTATGTGGACAAATTGGTTTAGATGGCCTTATATAAATAGAGGACCATCTCTTTTCATTTTCATAACTCATCACTTGAGAATTACATACTCTTGGACTGAAATTTCGGCCTCCTTGAGAAAAATTGTTATCTCTATTTTTTTCATGTCATAATGGATGCAACACTTGTTATTTGGAGAAATAAAGGCTAGTGACTTCTCTTGGTGGTGTTTCTTTGGCATTTTGTGAATGATATCTTGGTAGTACGGGTATGTTGCATGCTATATCTTGGATTGGTGAGTAATTTTCTGCAATTTATTTTCATTTTACTTGTTCAAATTCAAGTAATATATCTAAAACCCTAGGAGGAGTAAAAGTGATCCAGATAGATATTAGTGGCCACCCACCTATTACACTGGCTCAAAAAACAGTTTTCCATATTGGTGGTTTTTCTACGGTTTTTTGGGTCTTGAACTTTCGGGGTTGTTTTGAGGCCCTAAACAATGTTTTTTTTACATTGCGGGGTTGAGGTGATAGCCATAGGCTCTAGCTTGGCCTCGATTGGAACGTGTACTTCTCAGTTATACCATTCCAATGAGCTATCATGTACCCCAAATGGAGATCGTATGAGAAATTTACACCCTTGGGAAGTTGACGTATCAACTACCCCCATCAGGGCCCACAAACCTTTTTTTGTTTCATCTCTCGAGGTTAGGGTTTTGGATGTTTAGGGTTTTCTGATTTATTCTTTATGTTGAAAAGGCCTTTGGTGCCAAATTGTAATCATCTTCTTGTGAATGAGCGTAGCCATCACATCTCTTCTAAGAGATAAGCTTCCAACATTCTAGCGATTCCATTCACTCTATGTTTTAGAGTTTCTATATATTTCGCACATTAATAGAAATTGTGTATTGTTGTATCTATGTGTTTCTTGCAATATCTATGTGTGTTTCTTTGTTATATATCTGCCTTTGTTTCATTCTCAAAATAATATGGATCAAAAAGGGCTTACACCCTCCACCAAGGTTTAATTTTCATTATTATTGAAAGGCCACAAGGCTTGCCTTAAGGAGTAAGAAGGTTTACACCCTTGTTGCAAGACTTGGCTAGGTTTTGTTTTCATTAGAAAGTAAGAGGGTTTACACCCCTAGAGAAATCATTAAATCCCTAGTTCATCTTGGATTTTAAGCTAGATGATTTGGAAGGATTGTTGTTGGGTTTTATAAGGGTTTAAATCTCAACAAAGATCTCTTCTTCCTCTTCGTTCAGCTTGTCTTCCAAGGAAGATGCTTCATTCACCCAATAATAAGGCACTAATCTTTGCATTGGAGATTGAATATTGTTACATTGGTAAACGTGAATTTTGAGATATTGAGATTCTTCAAGTTGGATGTGAATTATACTTGCTTTAATCTATCTTGTGCCCTAGGAGCGTCTTGATTTTCTAAGTGGTTGAACTGTTGTAACGAGCATTAAGCTACATCCAATAGGGTTAATCAAACTAAGTCTTTCATCCTCTTTTACAACTTTTCTACTGCGGAAAATTACTTGTAAGTTGTGATAAATGTTCTATAGATAATAAGCTTTTATTTGGGTGGTTTACTTGCTAATTTCAGTGGCTATAACTTGTTGTTGTAGCAAAAGTTTTCTACAACCATAAGGTTGTTATAAAACTCTATTGATAACATTATTTAACAACCCTCTTTTGCAATCAAAGTCTTGGCCTAAACATTGGAACATTGAGTAGTAGTTGCAAGCTTTACTTTTTAACACCATATACTTGATTTTGATGGTTTAAATTGCAGTTGTCATAATTTATTCATTGTCGATATCTATTTCCTTACTGCTGCAATTTTGGGACAACAAGCTTTCTTATTGAGTCCCCACTTGTCTTGAGTCTTATATCATCATGTTTGGTCTTGTTTGTGTTTGTCTAACACTATTTTGCAAGCACACAACCTTGGAAACCATTTACCAACTCCAAAGACTCTCTCCTCAAGCCTCACGTTCATATTAGACCTTGACCTATAGGGGTGTTCTTCTAGCTCCTTGCAATCCCCCCAGGGTCACCCAAGAATCCTCTCTTGTGTTGGATTTGTCCTTCACTAAAACAAGGGGTATATATATTGAGGTGACAATGGTAGGTGTCCCTAGTTGTATCTCATACTTGTTGTTTGGGTTGGGATTTTCCCAAACTACAAATTGTGTGATAACACAACCTCTTGTGGAATGCATTTTTCTTACTTATACATTTTTTTACTTAATGTGAAGCCTGAAAAAGGCCCAAAAGGGTAAAATGCATTAGGTCCTCTTGTGCTTTGTTGTTGCATCCTCCTAGGGAGTGTGTTTTGTCTTCTTATGCATTTTTTACTCATTTCAAGGCCTGAGAAATGCCCAAAGGGAAAAAATGCATTTGCTTCTCCAACAATTTTCTTCCCTAGGTCTTAGACTAATACATTTGATCTCATAATGAATTTTTTTCCTTGTGGTGGTGTCCAACAATGACTCAAATGCTAAAACATATTGGCTCTGTCTCCAAACAGTGGTTGCAACCTCTATGATTGTGCATCCCACCTCCTTATGTGTTTTTATTTCTTTGACAGGTATGGTGGGTGCTCAGACGCTAAGACATGATGTTTCATTTTTTTGAACAATAATTACAACTCATATGACAATGGGTTTTAGCTCATATTGAGATTTAAAATCATTGTAGGGTTCAACGAAGCCTCAAAGGTCAACACACATCCATTATTTCTCTAAGGCATTGTTGCACCTCCCTTTGCTATGAGTTTTAACTTTACATGTTTTTTACCCTTTAGCATTGTGTCTAGAATCTAAACACACCATTGTGAAGGATTGAGTTGCATCCAAGTGTTTCTTGAATTAAAATGTTGTGTCAATCATATATGAGAAGTAATTTGTTGTGCAAGAAGTAATTGTCACCAATTGAATTCATCTCATTCTCCCTAGAGCTTGACTTCTCTATTAGAGGTATTCTTGAGAGAGAAAAATGCATGTAACTATGCTTTTGTTCGCCCATGTAATTGATCTATGGCTTATGAGACATCTGTCTAAGAGTTAGATCCTCCACACAGGTCTTAGAAGTCTTCATTTTCTTTTGAATCATTAAATTTCCATCCCACTAACTCAATTACAATCCATTGTATTATTGTTCATTTAGTGGTGTTTTCTTGTGTTACATAGAGGCTTTATAAGCTTAGTGGATTCATAAGGCACTCGGGGCTTCACAAAGATTGGTATATTGATTTATTTATTGCTATTGCGGTTCTCAAACAACATGTAGTTGCCTAGATATGTGATTGACATAATGATTGATTTTATAATGATCAATCACTTGCTTCTTGGTCTATTTTATGATAATAGATGTTTAGTTTTGAGAAGCAACACCATACACAACAAGGTGGATAGTTAGTAGTATAAATAAATCTAATACCATGCCTTTTCACTGTTCGGATCTCCTATTTTATAGTTTGTTTTGTATTTGCTCTTCCCTTGTTATTTCATCAAAGCCTACAAGGATACCCCATTAGTTTTACAAAGTTGTGAGCTCTATTTTGCAAAATGTCACTACACTAACCAAGTAGACCATTCATAATCAAAATTTCCACACCTTTTCACCACTCAAATTTCCTTATTTATGACATTCCCCATGCTTGTCAACCTCCATAATCAATTCTTGTAACTAAATGAGTTTCACGGTAACAAACAAATTAGTGTGTTAATTACCCTCGAGAATTAACCCATGACATGTCATAAGGTGTAACTGAATGAAAGATATGATAATGGAAGCTATGCATTTAAAAAAACAGTAACTATCATGGTCTAATAATACATGCACCAACCATCAATAATCAAGCATTTGGCATTAGCGGGATTACTAACATAGCCAAGGAAAAATCATTGATTGAAATGCATATTTATGTAAGCTTTAAATACTATGCATTGGATTCTTAAGCGTAGATTATTACGACTTCATGCACACAATTTCCATGTCACCAATATAAACCATTCAAGGATCCTCCATAGATAAGCAAAAGAAACACCATAATCAAGCTATCACAATATAAACAAGGGCAATTAGATAAGGCCTTTGTGAGAAGCAATATTTTGACATCATCGTATCAACATGGAATAAGGAAAGCATAGGAGACTCAAAGATCACTAATCACATGTTATTCATACAACTAAACTCAAAGAAGAGATCAAGTAGACATCTAGGTGTAAGCATTCAAGTGCAAACAAGACATCGATGATAAAAAAAAAGTGCACTCGATGATTGCATAAGTTTTATTAAGACTACCTTTAAGGTGAGATGTGTAGTCATAATTTATCTTTAAGTGTCTTGAGAGTGAGTATGGATAACAAACATCCATGTACATAAAGGAATATTAAGTAGGCGCCTCTAGGGCTCTGCGGCTAGGGTTTCCCTGGCCGCAACCCTCCCTGCAGGCGCTTGGCTTCGTGGGCGCCTCCCTTCATGTCGGTGAGTCTCCTCGCTTTCTTACTTGTGGCTCCGCCCCTGTGGGATGATCAAGTTTCCGCTGGTGCCCCTGCCTCTTTCCTGCGACATATCGAGTCTGGATCTGGTGCATTGAGCGGCCCTTGGCTTGGTTGTGGTAAAAGTTGTCTAGTCTAGATTTTATATTTTCTCTGGATTTTTTCGCGATGGCCCCTCGAACTGGTCCATCAGGGGCTTCTTCTTTTCGATGGCTCCCTCTCTCGTTGTGTTAGTGGCCAGTTTATGGGTATCTAGACTTGGGATCTGGAGCTTGGTGTTGTTGTTGCTGGGTTTTTCTGCTTCTCTTCGGTTCTTGGGTCAGAGCTTTGAGGTCCATCCTTTGGGCGTGCAGTGTTGATCTGTGGATCTGCACTTTGAGGTCCTTCTTGGGCCTGCAGTTCTGTCTTTTACTTTAGATGTAGGATCTTACCATTCCTTATTATTGTAACTATACCCAGAGGCTTAGTAGCTATCTCTGGGCCCTCTTGTGCTTCTTATTTTCTGCTCTCTTGCCCATGATTGGGGAGTGCTTCATACACCTGTAAAATTTAATTTTGGTTCTCTTTGGATGAATAAAATTACGAATTTTTCCAAGGAAAAAAAAAAACCAATATTAAGTAGAAAACACTTGAGCACTTGTGATTTTCTTCTATATATTTTCAGCAGTAAATCTCAAATAATCAATGATCGAAGGCAAGGAGAGAAGCAATCATTAATCATGTGATTGGCAATTTCATGAAAGAGGCAAGATCAAATAAGAAAGCAAGTGTAAACCTATATAATTGTTTAGAAAAACCATTCACTTCAAGACACATTCACCCAACTCAATGAAGCAACTCAAGAAGATCATCACAATTAAAACTTCACAAAACCTGCTCATAGTTAAAGCAAGTTTAGCAAGGAGACATGTCAAACAATTAAACAATGCAAGAACCCAAAGTCACGCTTAGCCAAAAAAGAAAATTGTTACATCCATAGAGGAAAAATATTATCCAACTACACAACCAACCTTACCTAATGAAAAGGAGGATCACATGAAGCAAAAAGCAAGAATCATCCCAATCGTCGATCAAAAGAGTTTAACCAAGCAATAATACCCAAAGAGGAGGCAACACCCACTATGAAACATCAATCTAGATCAAGATAATTAGAGAGCTCATTCATCATTAACACATGTAGATGGTGAGTTAGGGTCATTAAGGAAAATACATCAAGAGAATAGTAAATACCATCACCAAGGCATCCTTAACATTCATGTAGACTTCCAGTAATAGG